>JAKSZP010003095.1:0-73491 GCA_022478985.1 Massospora cicadina | reverse complement strand
CATTTTCCGCCCCACGGGCAAGCACGTTCAGATGGGCTCAGACAGCCCGCCCACTGCTTCCAACTGTTTTGTCCCCCCACGGGACTTAGCGCTCCACCTGGCGCGCGTCCACCCTTCTCGCCCCCATCCTCTCGCCCTCCCTCGCTCTGCCATTCGCTATTGCCTCAGAGTGGACTATGGGCGGTTTTCCCATATGCCAATAAGGCAATTATTGAGCTAGCCACTGCGGCCTTTGCGCCAGCTGGCTTTATAGACTTCCGCCCTTTTAAAGGCTACTTTGATGTTGGGTTCCAATCTGAGGAGGATGCTGAAGCGGCAGCACAAACTCCTCTAATTTATAAAAAAACCCCATTTCCACAACCCATACTCGCCTCCCTTCAGACACCACGCTGGTGGTATCCTTTGCAAATCTCCCATCCCACCTTTCACCCCATGTTTTGTATGACCAACTGGTCGCGGGGCTCATGGCTTATGGCACTCAGCCCAACCTTATCTTTGCCATTCCATCTGGTGCAGAGCGCCTTGCTGCTCCTCGGGCAACAGCCACCATCATACCACACCACCCTACCATAGCCCAACAAATCCCACCCCGCGCTAGTGTGGCTGCAGCACCTGATCATTTCTTTTAAGCTCAGGTCAATAATGGTAGGCAGATTTGTTCCCTCTGCTGTGGCCTCAACCATGCAAAAAGAGCATGCCCTCAGGCCAAGTCCGCTGCTGCAGCTTCTGAGCCCCCCTCTGGAGGTTTAGCATGGGGTGATTTGCTGCTCCCTCCCACCCTCCAATCTCGTTCAGTGGGCCCACATGGAAAATCAGCCCCCCCAAAACCTCCAGCCTCACTCTCCCACCTAAATCTACCCCAGCCAATCAGAGCAATGCTTGGACCACCATTGGCACCCAAGCAGCTGCCCATTCGTGCAATCCCACCCACCCAAATTCGAACGCCAATATGCCAGTGAACCAAAATCCATGGGATCTATTGGCAGAAACTGATGAATCAGGTAATGTCCTCATTAGTAAGCATACAGGTCAACCTCTCTGCCAAGGCGATTATGGTCAGGCGGAATTTTTCCTTCCTGACTTTGATGAAACCCCTACCCCTCGCCATTTCGCTCCTCTGCCCAATACAGCCCCCTTCCAAAGTGATCACCAGCTCGCCTTAGCTACGGTGGCCTCTCCTCATTGCCCAAAACTATGCACCGCGGTGGCCCAGTCAGTGGCTCAGCTCCAGCATGGCCTGCCCACCCTCTTCTTCCCCCTGACTTCCCTGAATCTCCCTGAAGTGACATCTCAAAACTATTTAATGATGCTGAAGTTGCTGTTATGAATGTCACAACAATTGCTTCATTCAACCCCTCAGCCAAAATCACCCGCCACAGTATCTCCATTTTCACCAACTTCCTGAAGCCCGCAAAGAAGCTGAAGTTCTCCTCGAAGCTTTTGTTGAAACACTTTCCCATCATTATCTTGATGTGGAAGAGGAAAACTCCTACTACGCTGACCTTAACCCCCACTATTCAGATGCCCCAACGCCCTGGCTCTCTGCTCTGATCTGGTACTGTAACCAACATCCCTTGATCAAGGTGGGTCTTTCTGAAAACCAACCCCCCAACCCCTCCTCACCCTCTGCCATGGTGGGTTAGCAGTTTCTGCTTCCCATCTGGTTAGTAGTTTTGTTTTGTCATTTTGAGTGTTGTGTTTGTTACTGTCTGTCCCCTGGTCAGCGTACCTCAAATAAATTGAATACTATCCTGAAGCTTCAGGGCCAATGCTAACATTATTTTTAACTACTGCTTAAAATATAGAATTTGGTGAATCCTAAATCTTTAACCATGTTTATAGGATAGCAATAATTACCACTGAATTATAATGTGAGGTTTTTGATTTATTGGTGAAAATTTAGCCATTTTCTTAATATTCCAGATCTTTTCCCAAACTTTTCCCAGACAATGTCATATAATTGACAGGAAGTTTGTCCATATTTTGTGAGTCAGATCTATAGGAACATTGGCAGGGGTAATTTACCATTTTTATTAAGATAAATTTCAGTATTCAAAATGGGCAACATAGCCAAATCTACTCCCTTTGAGGGTTTCAGGTGTGAAGGAAATTAATCTGATTGTGATAGTAAATCATAACCTTAGACCCATACAAAACCTGAGCCTTATAGTAAAAACGGTTAGAAAAGGCTAAAGATTCTTCAACTGGTTCAAATAACTTTAAAAGAAAGGTGGTTTTCCAACTTATCATTTGTTTTGCCCCACCAAGCTCATTAGTGGTAACTACTTTGCATTATCATAAGACATCTCAGCTTCATCGATCTTTGGGCATTACTAATTTTTGATTTAAGGGTTCCTATTTGTTCATTGACATACCACTTTGTCTTGGTCATTCAAAAAACTAATAATAACCTCAACTTCATAAAGGTGTGAATGTTCACCTTCTTAAATAAATATAAGAAAGTTCACAAGGTTAACTTGCTGATAACTTTTCAACCCTGGTTCCTTTTTGTTGTTAAAGGCTTTGACTTCACTTAAAATCCTTTATCTATCGTTGATGATCAGAACATGAAAAAACACAATCAGGCCATTTTTTAGAATGACCTAACAATCGATTTAAATTCTCAGAGTTTCAAATCATTCCAGAATTGTCACAAGGCTACCCCTACCCTCTTAATCATTTTCTCCTGTAAATGAGTACTATTATATCTTTTGTACTCATTATACTCATTGTGCCCATTGTACACCACAATAAATATGATCCTAGACTGGATAAAGCGTTGTTATGTGGATAGAGAATCCAATAATAGCTCAAAAATTTACAAAATAAAGTTATGCCGTCTCTCCAAGCTTATCTTATTGTATCATAAAGCCAATTTTTAATTGAAATTTACTATCCCAAGAATAGAAAAAACATTTAGTATTGTATAGCTCTCTTTAGAGAATTTTTTGTAAATAACCTTGTCATGGAACAGAGGTTTTGAGATAAATTAGGAATCAAGGAGTTCCCGGTAGGAACTATACCTGTGCAAGTAGTGTGCTTATCTCATGAACTATATTTTGGTGCTCATTACAGGTGGCCCATTTTTATAGTATTTACAAACGACATGTAGTTTTAAGCCAGAGAAGAAGACAACCAAAATAACGAAGCTCTTGTGGTATACATCAACCCATCTTTCAAATCTAGCTTGCATCAAAATAGGATAAAGTTATTTTTCTTGCTTGAAGAAATTTGATTCACACACTTTTACCTTGGAGCAGATTCAACAGAATGTCCAGATGTTGTTATAAGAGATCCAGCTGTATAGTCACGAAATGGCTGACCTTATACACTCCCTATTCTACCATTGACACAACCAAGACCAACTATGTCAAGTTTATTGGTAATCTATGGCATGAATTGCAGTCAATCGTTATCCTTTATAAAAAGCATTAAGCATCTAATCCAATACATTATATGTACTTGCAGCTCACTGTGTGCAAATCTCAGAAGACTATAGCCTGTCATTATGCTTTAAATTATGGAAATGTTTAATGGAACTAACAAAATGTGGATGCTATGTACTCCCTACACAATTAGCTAGAGAATAGCTTCCAAGGAGTATGACAGGCCGTCAACTCAAATCATGAGCTCAGACATAAAGCCTCTCAATGACTGGATGAACTTATCAGGCAACTGACATGAAACTTAAATAAAATCAGTCACAAAGCTATTAATGAAAGAGGCGTTACTGCCTTGTGGTTACACAATATAATCTGGTTCTTAATTGAGGTTAGAAACACAATAAACGCTGCAAGCATGGAGGTCTAGTAATCTGAGTTGAAGGGAACTCAGCCAGTATATGCATTAGGAGATGCAAGTTGCCACTCACCACATTGGTAGTACCTCTGAAGTGACCTGAAATCTCCAGGAAGAACTAAGGCACCTTTTGAACCAGCAGGCGGCCATGCATCAGGACATTGACGCCTTGAAGAGCACCCGTGTTTCCTTGACTACCGATCTAGAGAATGAGTCTTGGGCTAATAATGACCTTTATAATATGACCTGAGAGTTGTGAGATGTTGAGGATCAAGAGGATGATATTGCAGTGCTCCAGTCTCTGATTTGTGGCTACAAAGTGAGATTAACTTATTATAGTTTTTTAAAAAAATCGTGGAACAGGATTGAGAAGATTATAAGAATTTGAAGTGACATTTTGAAACTGACCTGAATGATGGATGAAGCTGATGCAAAACTTGAGTAAACTCCCAAGAATGAATTAGACCATTCAAGGAAGAACCCTCTGTAGTGGAGTCTGTTCAGGCTAAAATCACTCAGACCTAAAATCCACGCCAGCTTCTCTATTGCCATCACCCCCTACATGGGTCCCTTTACTTAGCATTAGAACACACTGTTAAATCTAGTAATCTGTGACCTCGCATTGTATCCAACTAGCTTTGTTCAGATTTGCCGCTTCCACTATGCCTTTCTAGTAATATTACTAATTCAACCTCATCAACCTACCTATTTTTGACTGACGTTGTCATAAGCGTGGTGATAAATAATAAGACTGGCCTAGAACTCTGGGTTAATTACCACCCAAAACCCAATCCAGAATGCCACAGGCACAGCCGTCCAAAAAGAAGTGTTGAATATGAGAAAATCAGCCACAAGGACCAGCCGTGGGGTGCTTAGATTGGGGATCATCACACTTTTATTTAAGCTTTAACAAAATTCTTACAGTCAAAATTTTTGGCTTTTTCAAATATTTTTGTAGTGAACTTAAGGGGTAGAAAACAGAAGCAAAATAGAAAGTTATACCTGCCAGGGACTAATGCTTAAGAGCTTGATAGGGAAAGTCGCTTAACATGTGTAGAAGCCATTTTAAAATAAACTCACAAAAATCTGGAAAATTGGTCTGAAAGACCTATATTTGAGTTGACTTGGGTCTAGACTGCTTAGCCAAATTTGTTTCAAACTTGTTACTCAAATTTGATATTTCATTACGTGCATGCATTTTTCAATGGCGGCAACGTTTTGGGTTTTTGGTAAGTAGAGTCCAAGGTCTGGTCATGTAATTCTGGGCTCAGTTGGAGATTAAGAGAGTGACCGTCCCAGTACCTATCGGTGACAGGTTGTCATGGACACAATGGTAGGAACTTGGCAGGTTTGGGGTGTTTTGCGCAATTTCACTACCTCCTGGCAAGCTCCCAAATGTTTCCACTGGCTCGGTGGAAGATAACGCTGGGAGGGAAACTGCAATCCTCAGGGGTAAAACGACCCACCGCTCATCCACCACATGGGCTTAATTTCCCCAGGTGATGAGAGGCATGTGTGACAGCTTCCGCCCCTTGTTTTAGTGGAATGGGAATTGTCCCAATCCAAACTGAGGGGTTCCTGCCCCAAACTTACATTACTTTTCCCTTTAGGGAGGGGTGGAGCGCCGCCGCCAGGGAACTGATCCAGCGCAATATTATTGTAGGCCTTGGGGAGTATGATGGTCATGATTGCAGCAATCATAGGAAGAAGCAAATAGCTTTGGATATACCACATGGAATAGTTCCACCTACTCACAACATTTGGCACAATTGTGAGCACTGACCCAAATATTTTTTTAGGATGGGAAGCCCTTCCAAGCCACCAGGTACTGAACCAAGCAGCGGGACCATTGAAATGCCAAAATCGCTTCTACTCAGACTTGAGTGACTCCTCAAAATGACTAGTTTGGGTCAGCAGGTGGGACGCTGAAAAAAGGGGATAGCTGTGAGGCGTGGAACACTGGATGCTGTTTCCATTAGGGAGGGAGTACCAAACAGAACGAACCATTTCTAAGATCTTCAAAAACTTTATGGGGTCCTGACCACTTACTCACAGACTTTTGCAAGAGGGCCTTGATGCACAGATGGTGGGTGTCAAGCATTTCCTGTGGACCCACCTGAAAGTCAGGGGCGGGGAGATGCCCCCTGTCAGCGAATTACTTATAGTCAGCAATTACTTTGACAAGGCGCTCACAGACCTAGAACTGAGTGGCCCATACAATTAAACATGTTTCACTGCTGCAGGAACCTTGGGATGAAGACAGGGACCAGGAGAAAAGAAAGGGTTGTATCTGTTTGGATTTTTGCTCACTTTCAAGCCATTTAGATTACCATGGGTTGCTAGGGGATAATTCCCTACAGTGAGTGAATTGGATATTGGTTGACCCCAATTTCAGGCTAATAATGTTTGGGGAATTTTAGGTAATTCTCAAGGATTGGATCCATCAGGGATCAATTCAGGTGAATGCTTAAGATCTTGTTGGGCAGAGTTGCTGACAAAATGGGGGCATCTGATAGTTGATTAATAAATAAGTACTAGGTGTACCAATTGGTATCATTCAGGTTTATCACCAACTTATTGGAAATTTAAGGTGCAAGTTGCAAGGCAAGTGATGCCACCTGCAACTAGTGAATCAATCAGTTGGTTTATGACATGACATAATGGGCAACAAATCCCATTACCTAAGCAGGTCTCTCACCAAATATGGTTAGTTTGATGAGATCAAGTGGAAAACGTTAGGGACACGTTTTCTGACTCTTTCTGTTTTGGGTCTGGAGGATGTCTGATGAAGGAATTCTAACCAATATGGGAAAGACTATCGCTGGTGAGATGACAAAGGGAAATTCAACAGCATCGGCTGCCATTTCATGGCTGAGGCACCAATGAGGGTTGAACGCTGAATTCCCTCTATAAATTCCCTGGTAATTGTTTTTAAGAAAAACACTGAGAAGAGTCAGATTAGCATAATTCATTATTGGTTTTAGTTCTATTCATCTTCAGGAGATTATTGCTGTGTGCTTTAAATGGGGACTCTTTAGTAGTGTGAGGTTCTGAGGATAACTTGCTTGATAATAGATTCCTGCACGCTTAATCAGGAAGATGTTCACCCAATAAATCCTCAATTTTGCCTGTGGCTTATAGTACTCTGACCATTGGAATCTCACTAGGCTTATCTAAATGCCCTGACACTTTTGGTCAATTTTGGGCTCAATATTTCCTTCATAATTGGGAAAACTTCTGAGGCAGGGATAGATAAAAGATGGGGAATTGTTACTTCCAGCTTGTCGACACTCCTCCAAAGAAAAGATTTGGTTGAGAAAACTGTGAAAAAGATGAAATAAAATAGCTTTACCAGAAGGTATATGTTTGGTAATAAGTCATTAGGCCAGGCGCTAGTATTTATACCTCTAGGGCATCTCCTGGCCACATTTGAGCATGCAATTTCAACAGGTATTTTAGCACCTCAGTTCAGCCCTTATATTGATATGACTGAGAATTTTTCTACGTTTATTGGTTGCAAAATACTCTCAAAAACAGGAGGATTTCTGGTACAAAATTTTTGATAAAAGCATGAAAAATTGTCTTAGGATCTTCTTAATTTGATTTTCATCATGCTTCTGACGAAAATTCACCTTCTGTGAAATTCTTGCATCGATTAAAGTAGATGATGTACCCCTGATTGGGACTTTAGAAGTCTTCTCTCTCGATAGCACTGAGTACTTCCTTTCTGGCAGTCCATGTGCAAGTGCTATCATGCTGATTACGCAGATCAACATATTAATTTACGCCCTAGGGTGGTAAATTGAATATGTTATCGTTTGTCTGAGTCCATGGGACTTTTAAACGTTAACTTCAGGTTGGTCAAATAATTTTGTATATTTGTTTGATGGGTTCCCAATAACTGGGACCAATTGCTGAAATTTGATACATAGATAATCAGCCATAATGTGCAAGCATATTTGGCCCAAGCTTATTATAAAATCCTTGATTGAATTTAATTTGAGTTATTCAGCTTAAACCATGTAATTGTAATAGGCTTTGTGGTGAGAGTTAAGGTATTAGCTCGAGCATTGAAAGGACAATCAGTCTGATCTGATGGTTGTCAAAGGTTTATTTTTGAGTCAAACACTAGAATCTGACATTTCCCCCTCAATTGAATTGAACATAGGACCTAAGATTCCCGATTAGCCTTTATTGATCTGTTATCATCAGCCCAAACGCCTGATGAGAATAGAGTTGGGTCTTCTATTTGGTAACTTTGGCCCAAATGCCCAATGAGTCTAAAGTATGTTCCTCTTATTGTTAATTTCGTCCCAAATGTCTGTCAATTCAGAAGTTGGATCCTCTCCCCAACCTCAAGTGTAAACTAAAGTGTAAATTATTATAAAAATAAAATTCTATAAATATTTGTTTTTTGTTTTCTTTTTTTCAACCTTTTCTTTTCTTAATTAGCCCGCTTATTGAACCTTTTTAGAAATTATGCATGGACTCAGTTGTATATATGGCCGGTTTGAATATCCTTGATAGTGTATATGAACTTAGATGTTTTTTATATAATTGAGGCAAGCTTACCAGGGGACGTGCATCACCAAATATGTGTGTAAAACGAAGATAGATAAAATTGGGCACCCTGGGGTACTCAAGTTACCCCTGTTGCCAGCGGGACTGCCAGGTATGGGGGGTTGGTGCGCTTCTCTGAGGGGGTTTCCCCCGTTATGGAGCAGGTGTGAAAGAAGGGGTCTGTGTGTAGGAACCAGAGTGGGAACCACGATTCTATGAGCTTCTGTTGCCTTGGCCTCATATATCCATAGAGCCAGGCTTGGAAGTGCTCCAATAAGTGGAAGTGGAACCTGTTGATAACCCCATAAATGGTTGGGACTGTTCTCCTGAACGCATCTAAGGCAATGGTGTGGATTGTCCACATTGCAATGGGTATCATTTGGGAATGGAGGGTGATGGGATTGGTGACTTGACCTGGAGCGTGAGGAGGCTTTTTGATATAGAAAATTCCTGCTCGTTTTGGATCTTAATCAGGTGCGCGACTTCCTTCCATATGGCTTTGGATGGGGGGCATGTTTCTAGGTAGTGATGTAGAGAGCCCTCCCCTCCACAAACTGCGCAGGTTGTGTTTGAGGAATTGGAGCGGTCCACCATCCTATAGGTCTTTCTCAGACAACGCCAGGCGTTGACTCTTATTCTCAGCTGTAGGAGTGGGTGATGCGTCATTTTCCACAATGCCTTCTATGTGGTTAAGTCGTAGGGAATGTCCAACACATCTAAGTATTCGATTCTAGAAATGGTTGGGATTGTAGCAAGCATGTCTCTCTGAGGGTGGTTTTCTGGATTTCTTAATTTGAAGTGGGGGCTGGGTCGTCCCCTTCCCTGCACAGTGCCAGTGTTCTCTACGGTCCATCCCATGCGGCAGATGGTTCAAAGGATGCATTTGTAATGAGGGGAGGTTCCATGTAGACCCATTGTGGTAGGGTGTTTAGTAAGGTATGATAGTAGTCTGGGTGGGCTATGTAGGTTGGTTAATTTGAGCGCCTGCGCGAAGTTAGTCCTCACTGCCATGGAACAGTGTTGTTGTGGGAGGTCTGGGGCAAGGACTTCCTTTGTCCAGGTTCCCAGGATGCGGTTAGCGTGGCTCTCAAAATCCATCAGTCCCATGCCTCCGCTTGAGCATAGGCCAAAGAGTGATTCCATCCGTATGGGAGGGTGGGAGCTGGGTCATAGCCAGCCCTGGATGAGTGCGCGGATTGAAGTTATGAAGGTAGGTGAGAAGGCGATCGCGTGGGCAGGGTACCATATTATTGGAAGGATGAGTGAGTTAGCAACTGTTACTCGCCCCGTTAGTCCTGAGGATCTTTCCTTGAGGGATGCTACGCGGGTGGATATCCGTTGTAGCAAGTTTCTTTCCATTGTCTCATTGGCATGTCCCCCTGTTTCCAGCCATATCCCAAGGTGGAGGACAGGAGTGGTGGTGGGAGGTGATGTAAAGGGTAAGATGAGTGGTTTTTTCTTCGTATGGGGGTATGAGGTTCTGGTGTTATAGACCAGTTGTGAGTGTACTTGCCTAATAGAATGATTTCTGTTTTCTATTTTGGTGAGCGATGCGTTGCTCACCATGGAGTATTCCTCTAGGGTGCATTTCAGCTGTCGGGAATCATCATTGTTAGCTATACCTGCCATGCAGTCATCCGCAAAGGCCAGTATCTTGACTATTGGCTGCCCTTGTGCAGTTATGCCCATGAGGCGTGAGTCAGTTATGTAAGGAGTGTATTGAAGCTGAAATTATACAGCAGTGGGCTGAGGGGTCCCTTGTTTGAGCCCTCTGTGTGGTGTGATCTTGTTAGTTAGGAAGCCAGGGCCGCATACAGCCATTGTTGCAGATTCTGTGAGGATCATCGCCCAGTTTATGAATCTGGGTGGGAGTTTGAAAGCGTGTAGGCATTCATTTAGGCATGGCCAGCTAACGCGGTCATATGCCTTTTCCTGGTCTAATAAGACTAGGGATCCAGTTGCTTTGGACTGACATATGTTTGCAACAGGGTGTATGTTGTTTCAGATTGAGCGCCCTAGTATAAACCCAAATTGGTTGGGTGACAGGACGTCAGAGGCAATTGCGCCTAATCTGGGTGCTAAAATTTTTGTTAGAATTTTTGTATCAGTATTAGAAAGTGCAATTGGACGCCAGTTGCCAGGTCCAACTTTTCACCCTTTTTATACAAGGTTATGACATATGATTCATGGCCACCAGGTAGGAGGCGTGTTTCCAGCAAACACTGGTTCATAGAAGCCAATAGAAGGGGGTAATTTGTTAAAAAATATTTTTTGTAAAATTTGTAAGGTATTCCCATCAGGGCCTGGGCATTTCCTATGTGGTGCACCGCAGATTGTATCCCAAAGCTCCTCCCATGTAATTAGGTTTAGAATATTGTAATTTGGTGGTGTGCTTTGTATCCCAGCGTTTTGTATAAATTTTTTGATTTTTATGGGTCTGTCGGAATATTGCGGTATAATTTGGTGTAATAATGGTGTACTTCCTCCTTGATCTCCTCAGGGCTGGCTGACACAGTGCTGTCAGTCTTGCGGACCTGTGTGCATGTGGGCTGGTTGCCGCAGGAGTGTAATTTGTGGAAGAAATATGTCAAGCAGGTTTCGCCTTCCTTTATGAACTTACCTTTGTTCTTTACTTTGATTCTGTGTTGGTGTTCAAAGATGAGGGTGTTTAGTTGGGCGGATATTTCCACCCATTATTGTCCCCAGTTAGGGCTATAGCCATATCCTGGGGTATTTAGCTCAAGGTGGTCCAGTTCTGCCAAGGTACACTTGATTGTGGCTGTGTTGGCGATGTACTTAGTGATGCGAGATGTCAGGTTTTGCTGATTAGTTCCTTTCTAAAATTGCCCATGTTATGATGGGATCTGAGGTGAATGGGGCTGTGAATTCTGGGTTCGTAGCCTCATATTCAACCCAGTCAGATACTTTAGGTAATTTTATGTTTTCTGGGTGAAGCTTTCTCCAAGGCAACACCTGTGCGTGGTTTTGGGTTAGCGATAGCTACACTGTAACAAGTTGGTGGTCAGAGAAATTGACTTTTTTTGTTGTAAATTTGGAAAATTTTGATCATTGGGGTTGCAGGATGAGGATGTGATCGATGCAGCTCATTGATATGAGCACTCCCTTTGCATATGTTGAGTCAAGTCATGTGGGGAAGGAGTGGTGAACCAGGGGGAGGGCATCCTGTAGGCCAAGGGATGCCTTCATTGTGCGGAATTTGATGTGCCCCAGTGGGTATCCCCTGGGTTAGGCCATCGGTCCATGTCAGGGTTATCCTAGCAGTTAAAGTTGCCCAACAGGATAGTATCTAGTGGGAGGGTGAGAGTTGGAACAGTTTTGAGAAGTTGTTTTTACTCGTTTGAAGTGCATGGTGCATAGATGCATGCTATTGATATTGTTTCCTCTTGGCATGTGATTATTGCTACCAAGATGTGACTGTGAAGGTAGGAAGATGAAATTGTAATTTTAAATTTTTTATTTTGTACAATCACCCCACAGTGGGACTTCCATACTGATTGTGATGGTGAGACCCTGGCTAACCAGGATCCTTCTTCCCCTTGTAAACAGTGGGTTTCTTGGATGTCCAAGATGTCTACAGAGGGTTTTTGCAGGAAATTCAGCTTTTTTGCTTGGGACGTTTGAGCCCTGGCTCCTGCGATGTTTAGCGTCCCTATTGACACTGAGGTGCCCGCGGCGCCTCAGGAGTGGTTGGGAGGACCCTCTGGCCCTATCCCACAACAGCTCATCTTGGCCATGCTCCACATCTGTACTCCAACTCTTTCAGTGATATTGTCAGTTCCCTTGATCTGACCCAATTTTTCATGGGAATTGCAGTTTTTTGGATTTGCGTTATCTTTTTCCGCACATGTCTCATGATGGTTCAATGCGGGGTGCTGATTGGGTTTTTAAATTTTGGGGTTCAAATTTGGAGAATTGTGCACCGCATTTTTGTCCATATTGTGGCTGAATTATTCCTCAATGTGTGCATGATTGATGTCGCTTGGTGACTCATTCGAGTTGCTGTGAAAATTTTCAACCTGGGCATATTGTTCTGATTGGTTGGCTTGGTGTATATCTAAATGTCCTCCTGAATTTGTCCGGGGTTGATGGACGATTCCAAGTGTGCCACCATTAACTTAGATGTTTTCTCAATCACTTTGAATGGCCCTACCCAGATGCAATCTAACTTTTGTATTTGGCCCAATCCATGGGTAATGCAAAATAGAACTTTGTCATTAATCTAAAAATTTGGCCAGTGTGTAGCGATTTTCTAAGTCTTTTTATTGTCAGGCCTTATTCTCGGCAAAACTGTTGTTAAAGGCTTGAGCTTGTAGTTTATTAAAGCATCCACAAGCTTCACAACGTATTGAGGATAAGTGTTTTCTCCAGGATCCTGTAGGGATGAATATAGGAGCGTTGGTAGGGACAGATGTCTTCCATATAGTACTTGAAACTGTGACATCCTGGTTGACAAATGGTGGGAGATATTGTAGGCAAATACTGCCAAACTAAAATAAGTACTCCATTTGGAGTGTTTAGCTGATGTTAATTTCCGGATAATGTTCACCAATGTCCCATTTGCGCGCTCAACAGTCCCATTAGGTTTGGGATGATATGGGGCAGAAAACAAACCTCATACTCCCATTAATTGGTTAAGCTTGGCAAGGAAATTGGCGGTAAAGTTGGTTTGTTTATTGGTCAGAATAACCTGATGACATCCATGTTTGTGGATGATGTTTTTAAGGGCGAACTTGGTGGTAGTTGCCTCTCCAGCTTCCTGAATGGCCTTGGCCTCAACCCATTTGGTCAAGTGGTCAATAGATACAATTATGTACTTGGCCTTCATATTGCTTGTTGGAAGTGGGCCAACTACGTTGATAAATACAAGTGCTAGGCAAACATGGGCTGAACAAGCTGGTAAGTTTTGAGCTTTTTTGGAACAGTTTTCGCCTTGGCACTCTGCACAGCATTCTAGCATTTCTTGGATGTCAAAATGCATTGACTCCATTTAGTAGAATTGCTTCAAATGCTCTTTCGTTTTCTTGAATCCGCCATGCTTTATGGCCTTATGCGCCACCAATATTAGGTCTGTTTGGGCTGAGGGTTGGAAAAATATATATTTTTGCCCTCGATGACCTTGTAAAGTGTCCCGTTTTTGATGGTTGTATTTTTCAGTAGATCTGATAATAATTTTTGGATGAATTTGGGCTCATCCTGATACTCTCCACTGATCATTTTCATAAACAACTCATTGCCAGCCTGACTAAGTGTTGCAATGGTGGGTAGTCAGGATGGACAATTGGCATTTTTATGTTTTTCCCCAGCTTAATGATCAATGGTGTAGTCATAAGCTTTAAGCTTTAAGCCCAGAGGGCTAATCGGCCCTCATGTTCTCTTAAGTTGTTCAACCATCTTAGGGAAGCATGATTGGTAACAACTTTGAAATGAGTGTCATGAAGGTAGACTAAAAATTGCTTGGAAGAATATATGACGGCTAAGCATTCTCATTCCATCACCATTTAGTTCCTTTCATGAATATTTAAGGTTTGACTAGCGAAGGCAACTGGATGTTATTCACCATCTTCCTTTACTTGAGATAACACGGCCCCCACTGCTGTTAGGGATGCTTCAGTTTGGACAATAAATTTACAATCAAAGTCTGGGTATCGAAGAACAGGTGTGTCCAATAGTGCCAATCAGAGTTGGTTAAATATATTTTGGCAAGCTGGAGTCCAGTCGAATGGGACCTTATCTTTAAGTTTATAGAAAAGTGGCTCTCCATGTTGTGTAGTCAGCGACAAATTAGCGATAGTAACTGATCATGCCTAGGAATACTTGGATATCACGCTTGGATTCAGGACATTTCATTTTGGAGATGGCATCCAGCTTAGAGGGTTGGGGCCAAAGTTTCCTTTGTCAATTACAAATCTGAGGTATTCCAGTTGGTCTTTAAAGAACTGACATTTTCTAGGCTTGATTTTTAAGTTTACAGCTGCTAGCAATCAGAAAATCTCCTCTAAGTGTTTCAAGTGGCATTTCAAAGTGCGGCTGAAAACGTTGATATCATCAAGGTACACTAGTACACATGATAAATTCAAATCTCCCATAATTGCGTCCATAGCCCTCTGAAAAGTATCTGGGGCATTGTAGAGCCCTTGCGTCATTCCCATCGTCTGGAATAGGCCCTCTTGGGTTATAATTGCACATTTTTTGTGCTCCTCTTTGGGAAGATCTATTTGCCAATACCCGCTGATAAAGTCATTGCGGAGAAGAACTTCGCGACCCCTAGCCTATCCAAGGAATCATCAATTTGCGGCAGAGGGTATGAGTCCTTCTTTGTGATGTTGTTTAGCTTCTGATAATTAATGACTAATCAGTTGCTTCCATCTTTTTTCTTCACTATAAAAAGTGGCGCTGCCATGGACTTTTTGAAGGGGCTAACATACCACAATTGATGAGTTCCTTAATCTCCTTGGATACAGCTTCTCCTGATGCTTTTGCGTCTAATCAGATGTAATTGAATTGGTTTATAATCTCCGGTGTTAATTTTGTGGGTGACACCCTTAGCAAATCCCAAGTCAAATTCTTGTGCAAATATTTCCAATATTTAAAGAATAACTTCTGAGCTTGGCCTTTATCAGAGTTGGTCAGGTTGCTTAAATCAGCCATAGGGGCAACATTATTTATGCTGAGTAGGTCCTTATTGGGGAGCCCTAATTTGACAAAAGTTCTGAACTCATGGAATGAGTGAATTTCTGAGGTAGGGATCAGATGTAGAAATGCGATTGTTTGATGTCACTTGATGGAGATGGGCCAATTTTTCAGGTTTGCACATATGATATGTATTTCTCCGTGGCCAGGAATAATAATACCAGGGACAATGTTTGGTTCGAACTGAGATTTAGACCAGAGTCAATATACTTTACCACTAAGTCCTTTCAGGATACTGATTTTTAGTCCCGTTGGTATGATTACTTGTTTTCCAGATGGTATAGTGATGCTCTGATTTGATCAAAGTGGAATGCCATTTGACTGATTGATCTGAGTAGGTAGTGCTTTTATCATTAACTGTGCATTGACATACTCAATTGAAAAGACTCCATCTTTGTAGGCCAGATTTATAAAATGGCTGGGTTTCTTTTTCTCAACTGCCCTATCCCAGTTATAGTAAAGTGGAATATACTGGCCAAGAATTGTAAGAGTATCATCCTTGATATTGGTAACAACTCCATACCTTAAGAAATCATTCCCAATTAGGATATCATAATTCATATTTGGCAATACTATAGCAGGTGCTGTTACTACAATAGATCCAAATCTTAGAGGTAGTGTACTGTATGCACCCAGCGATTTAGTTGTATGCGCTCCAGCTGTTCCATATTCCTGACAGTGGGCAACATCGGGCGCAATCTTCAGTTTTTAACCAACTTCATGATAAATATATTAATAGGAGCATCACTATTGATGATGGCCCAAACTCGCACTTTTTTTACTGCTATGTCCACATAAGTACATTCAGAGTAGTTTTCAGAGGTATTTATTGTATAAATATTGTGATTGCTGCCTGATCCCAGTGTGATTTCAGGATAAAGCAAATATCTGGGAAATTATCTGCTAAGGTCTTTATGGGAATAGCTACTTGAACGTTGTTAAGCTTAGGTAGGTCAGTCAAACATCTGTGGTGAAGGTCTAAACCCTGCTCAATAATATGCTTTGCGTAAGGTTTTGATACTTCTGCTAAGGGTTCTTTGGTAATATTCAAGGGTTTATTTGCTTTTGCTGTGGCCCAAGTAGTGACCATCATGACATCATTAGCCATGATATGGTGGAGGTTATCTTCAGCAACATTGTCGGCCCTAAAGAGTTTACCAGGGTCAGGTGGAATGGTTTGAACATCGGTGGAGTTAAAGCATTCTGCCCTTCTCCACCTGCTCTTTTCCTGACTCACTGTCACCGTTGATTCTTAGAGCAAATTTGACCCCAGGCTTTTTGTTGGACCGTCTGTAGCATTCACTAGCAAAGTACCCCTTTTGATCACAGTAGTGGCATGTAATAGGTCCTTTTTGCTGCTTTTGCTCGAATTTTTGGTTATAGTTCGGAAATTTTTTCCCTGATCAGACATTGTGTTGCTTTTTGGTCCATAAAATTGGGATTTTTGCTGATCCTTGGCCCGATTAGGGGCATTGAAATATGGGAGCAGCTTCTCAAGTATTTTGGTAAGCTCTTGGATTTCCAAGCTTCCATTAAATGCAGATAACATGACATTGTGCAGTTCACAGAAGGGTATAATTTTGTGTTGATTGCAATCTTGGCGCCAAACTTATCCATTACATTGCACCCACGCAGAACTTGTGCCTCATGGAAAAATCTGTCCTCAAAGTCCTTAATAGTCTCACTCTGCTTAAATTCAATATTAAGAAGTTCTCTTTTTTTAGCTTCTAATTTCTCAGGCCCTCCAAACTGATTTGTCACTGCAATTTTGGCATCCATATAAGACCAATCGTCTCCCAAATAAGGCATAATAAGGTCACAGCTATAGGCGGTGAGTGAGTTGATCCGTGCTGATCCTTTTTCATGGTCTGATGCTCCCCTCATTGCTTTTCAAATAGCTTGAGCAAAGAGTGAACGTTCCCATCCTTATCAAACTTTGTTAATTTCAATGGTTTTAGTTATCTCGCCCTTTTTTGGGTATAGGGGTTGTACTTTTTCTTAAACATCTTATGTAATATCACTCATAATTAGCCCTCTTTCCCGATGGGGAGTATCTGTAGTCAGGATTAATGCCAGGACTCTAGGCATAGAAAAAATGTTCGAAATATCAGTATCTGCATCAGTGTCAATTTCTGATGATTTGATCTCATGTTTTGCTCCAAACTACTGATTATGACGCTTGAATTTGTCCCTTATTTGTTTTTCCAAACTGTTTTTTGGCGAATAAGCAGAGCTTTTGCCTATATCTCTTTTATTGAAGCTGGTTGAGCACTGGCAGCCTTGCTTTTTGAGGGATTCAAATTCTTTTTTAAGGTTGTCATACTCCTCTTTGAATTAAGCTTAATTGGTAACTATGTTTTTAATTTCTTTGGACATACTGTCTCCTTGGGAATTTGCAGTTGATAATTTCATTCTGAGTTCCAAATTCTCCTGAGTAATTTCAATATTTCTGGCCTGCAATCTAGACATCACAGTCCAAAATTTAGAAAATTTCTCTTTAATCTGGGCATCCTCTTCATCCCTATTTGGGACGGCTGGGTTTGCTGCAAGGTCTTCTCATTTTTTGTTTATAGTATCCAGCTTGGCCTGAACATAATTCTAAAAGTCATCAAATTTTAAATTTAACTCCAGGTGATTAATTTGGCCTGAAGTGGCATGTATGGTAAGTCGTTCTGATTGAGACAATAGGTAATCAGAATGGGTTTCCAGTTTTTGACAGCAGCTATTCATGGTTTGTACCCATTAGTGTGATAGCCCATGATGAGCAAGAACTTCTGAGGCTATCTTTAGGACTCCTTTGTTTAGAAGCTCCTTGGGGGTGTTTAATCTCCCATGAGCCTCATTGGCAAGTCCCATATTATCCACAATTGCTTTTTGGACTTCAGATAAAAATGGAGTTTAGTTTGTCCAGTAGAGCACTTTGGGAAGATTGTTTCTCCCTTGCACATGGAAGATTTCCGTGAGTTCCAGATTTTGTCTATCAATGATTTGCTGGGTATGATTAATTGAGGGTTGAACAAGGTTAACAAAGAATTTATTATTGCTTGACTGTCTGTGAGAAGTTTGGCAAGAGATGCCATGGTTGAATTGCAGTTCTTAATGTATATCTCCATATTGAGCGCCTGAGCCTTAAGGTAGTAGAATAGGCTGAAGGAGGGATCAATTTGATAAGTACCAATCCTTAAACCTGATATAAGGTTTCAAGCATTGCTTTTACGCTTGCAGATGTAAGATCAATTGGTCTGGTTGTATCTGCATGAGCTCCCCTCACTGTGAGAGATCCAGGTAGTAGGAGGTACCACTTCAGAGCCTTAGAAGCTGTTATTATAAATAATCTGAGATATCCTGGTCGCTTGTTTCCATCTTGTTGTCACTTTATCGTCTGGCCAAACCTTCCAGGAACTGGTTATGCGAATCCATATCAGAGTGTCAGCGATTTTGAGTGAGCACCAGTTGTGAAATTCCAAGGATAACTCGCTTGATAATTAGATTTCTGCACGCTTAATTAGGAAAGTGTCCGGCCAATAAATCCTCAATTTTGCCTGTGGGTTACAGTTTTCTGACCGTTTGGAAACTCACTAGGCTTATTGAAATAGTCCTGACTCTTCTGGTCAATTTTGGCTCAATATTTCCTTCATAATTGGGAACAAATTCCGAGGCAGGGATAGGTACAAGTCGGGGACTTGTTACTTCCAGCTTAACAACACTTCCTAAAAGAAAAGATTCAGGTGAGAAAACTGGGAAAGAGATGAAATAAAATATTTTTTATTAGAAGGTATTTATTTGATAATAAGTCATTAGGCCAGGCGCCAGTATTTATACCTCTAGGGCATCTCCTGGCCACACTCAAGCATGCAATCTCAACAGATATTTTACTACCTCAGTTCAGCCCTTGAACTGATACAACTGAGACCTTTTCTTAGGATTATTTGTGGCAAAATACTCTCAAAATTGGGAGGATTTAAAGTATAAAAATTACGATAAAAGCATATAAAATTGTCATAGGATCTTCTTAATTTTGAGTTTTGTCTTACTGCTGATAAAATAAACCTTCTGTGAAATTCTTGCATCGATTAAAGTAGATGATGTACCCCTGATTAGGATGTCGACAGTCCTCTCTCTCAATAGCACTAGGTACTCCCTTTCTGGAAGTCCATGTACAAGTGCTATCATTCCAATTATGCGGATTAACATACAAATTTCGCCCTAGGGCCGGAAATTGATTACATTATTGTTTGTATGAGTCCATAGGACTTTTAAACGTTAACTTTGGGTCAGTCCCAAATAATTTTGAATACTAGTTGTTTAACTGTGTTCCCAATAATTGGGACCAATTGCTGAGATTTGATGCATAGATAATTGGCCATAATGTGCAAGCGTATTTGGCACAAGCTTATTGATAAAGTCCTTGATTGAATTTAATTTGAATATTCAGACCAAACCATGTAATTGCAATAGGCTTTGCGGTGAGAGTTAAGGTATTAGCTTGAGCATTAAAAGGACAATCAACCTGATCTGATGGTTATTGAAGGTTTATTTTTGAGTCAGCCACCAGAATCTGACAAGTTGGTTAAAGAGTAAGAATCAAGGATTCTTATAAGAGAAGATGAGCTGAGATGGAAATTGCTGCTGACTTCATGTCATCAGAGGAAAAATTGTAAACTAGAATCTGATCATGGATCAAGTTAGGCGGATAAGGGTATAAATCCCTACTGAAGACATCAGGAGTATTTTGAGGAGATATACAGGTCAAGCGTTGGACCAGAACTGGTAAACTATTCAATTTTATGATAATAATCTTCATAATATTATCAATTAATACCACATATTATCACACAAAGCAAAAGGTGCACTAAAAACCTCTGCAGTTATCAATTAGGGTTATCATTCGTGAATAAGCAGCAAAGCCCCTAAATTTTAACAATTGGTGCTCACTACAGGGGTTGTATTTTAGTAAGATACACTAGTACAAGATGTTGTACAAGGATGAGTTATGAAAACTCTGGACGGAGTTGGCAACCATCAATAAGAATGCCTTGAATTATGCCAATTATTGAGAATTTGCTGCCTTGGAGGAGAGAGTTACCAAGATTGAGGAAGGAGTTGAAGATTTCTCTAATTACAGTTTTGAGTTGCTAGGAAAAGTAACGTCACTAAAGAAAATGGAAGGAGATCTAGTTCAAGAAGATTTATTCTTGAGGAACTGAATGTGAAGCAGTTTGTATTCTTTTATGGGCATTCTTTGCAGATATAGAGCGGCTAATGAAGCAAGTCAACGAGTTGAAGACTCATAAATGTTAATGTGAGCCCTATGCAGCGACTGAAGCCAAAGAAAGAACCCCAAGAACTTTAGTTGGGAAGTTAACTATTGTAAGGAGAGTGTCTATAACTCACCTGTTCCCAGCGTGGTAGTGCATGGTGCACAAGGCCAACGCCAGGTAGCTAGCCATTAGTATGAAAGTTGCTAGATCCCAGAAGAAGGTGCCAGAGTATAATAACTCAAGAGAAAGAGGGCGATTATTGGAGTAAATAACCAACCAAAAGTGACGCGGTACATAAGGGAAGAATGGGTAAGCGTCCCTGGTTGGAGGGAACCTGGGCGACCCAACAATGCGCGAGGGGATAACCTAACCATATTTGTGATGGAATGGCTAACGTAGCATGAGACCTCCTTTTAGAGGCCCGCGCACAGGATTGTCCAAAATAATATGTTTTAATAAAAAATGGGAAAACATAGAAGTTTATTGTGGAAAAGTCGACCAAAAAGGAATGTTGGTCATGGAAAAAAAATTTAAACTTTGTTGGGGTAATTCAGGGTCTACTGAAATGGTAGAAAGCACCAATTCACCAATAGGCAAACACTACCATCCAAATTGGTAGAATAAACCAAAACTGACTTCACTCGAGTAATTACTTGAAGTTTGATCTGACCCTCTTGCGTAGTTTCAAAAATGTAATAGATTTTTTAAACCCCCATTCCTCAAATCAACAATATTTAACCGTCATTGTTAATTTAATAAACTGTTTGTTTTAACGCCTGGGTCGAAACAAGGGGCAGGGCGTTCTGCATCTCACTAGTACCAATCTGGGCGTATTTGGCTTGTACCCAGCGCTGACCTACTGTGTTTGAGGTCAGGAGGGCCTGAAGCTTCACCTTCAGGGCCTCCTGCCGCCCAGCTTTATCCTTGGGTTTGGTGCCCACTATCATGTCATTTAACCATGACATTACCCTCTCCTTCTGATGGGGCTCAACCTCCCCTCCAGGGGCTTGCGCTAAAGAAAAGTTCTTGTGGGCTGGGGCCAACTTCATTGTGGCAACGGTCGGTTTAGGTTGAGATCCAGAGGCTGGCGGAAACGCTTATGGAAGGCTTCAATCAGATCTTGGGCATTCACACAGTCATGCGCTGGTACCCAACCGTTTTCTGCAGCATCAAAACCCTTCCAAGATTCCAGGTATTCAAGTCTTCTTTTAAACGGCGGGAAGCTACTATTTCTTCCACTTCTCACTCTGGCTCCCCATCCATTAGATAGGCCTCAGGAAGCTCTGGTGGGGGGCCCTCGAACAATGTCAATTTTCTCTCATGAAAGACAGAGAAGATCTGAAATGAAGAAGGAAGATCTAACTGGTATGAGGCATGGCCCACCTTTCTAACAACGCTGTAAGGGCCAATCTTTCTTGGTCCCAGATTCTTGCATGACTGCTTGATAAGGATGTTATGCGCATCAATCATCATGAGATCCCCTTCCTTGTACGCTGGACACACACAGCACTTACCATCAGCGTTCTACTTATATACTTGCATTGCCGCCTCCAAACTTGTGGAAACTCCCTGGTGGACCTCCTTGACAGTCTTGGCAAAGTCCACCACTGCTTCAACCTTAGATCAACAGCTGAGCTCCATGTTAAAGGTGGGGTTAAAGTCATGGTTGGCGAAAAAAGGGGAACAACTGATTGAAGAATGCAAAGTATTGTTGTATCTAAATTAGCCATAGGAAGGTGAGAAACCCAATCTGAATGATATGTGGCAATGTAACACCGTAGAAACTGTTATAAGCACTGGTTCACTTGTTCAGTTTGCCCATCTGATTGGGGGTGATAGGAAGTTGAACGGCAGGGGCGAATCTGAAGAGTTTTACACAACTCTTCCCAAAAGATGGAGGTAAACTGGGTGCCTGATCTCTGATAATCTCTTGAGGAACCCTATGGAGCGCAAACACATGTGTGACGAAGAGCCTAGCCATCTCAGACGTGGTTACTGTAGTTCTGCAAGGAATAAAGTGGGCGAACTTCGTGAAATGGTCCTCCACCACCATGATAGCATCATAACCATCAGAGACAGGTAATTTAACAATGAAATCCACCAATAGGGAGGTCCAGGGCCCTTCTGCCTTCTGGACTGGTACCACCAATCCCGCTAAAAGTTGACGATTTGGTTTCATTGATTTCAGATCAAGCACGCTTTACAATACCGTCCCACCTGAGAAGGCAAGTCCTTCCAATTGTAAGTGCGTCATATTAACTCCACGTCTTGGTTCTCCCAGAACGACCAACGGTGAGTCCATCATGATGGTCCTGGATGATTTCCAGGCGCAGTGGTCCAGCAGGAACCAGAGCTGCCCCTGAAACCACACCATCTCATCCTTCACGTGATAACCCCTGGATAGATCCTCTTGATTCAAAATGCTCTTCGCAAGTACCATAGTATATTCAGCTGATAGCAGCTGAGAAAGGACTACCTTTCTGAGCATACTATACTTCTACGCATTTTCCAGAGGTGCAAGCGCTGGCCTGTTAGCGAGGGGAGAGGGAAGTTGAGACATTATTTTATTCGGCAGAATCTTCACCAGTGCTTTATGAACTTTTTACCTCCTTTGAATCATGAGCTAAAGCAGGGTTGCGGCTTAAAGCATCCACCAAACCATTATCCTTGCCCTTAGTGAACTCGTAAGAAAAGGCAAATTGGGCAAGGGTCTCATGCCAATGGGTCTGACGTGGGGTTAGGACATGAGGGGCGCGGTAATACAGCAAGGCACGGTGATCTGTATGTACACGGAATGGCTGGGTGGAGCCATGCAAGTGATGATGCCAATTTAGTCAGCGTCTCCACAACTGTTGGTAACTCTTTTTCATAAATGGCGTAATTCGATTCAGGCAGAGAAATTTTCCTAGAAAAATATCCCACCTGATGTTCTATCCCATCTTCGCCTACTTGTAACAAGGCAACCGCTATGGTGAAGTTGAAAGCATCAGTAGACACAATGAACTCTTTATTGGGGTTGACATGGCGACGGACAGATGTAGACAACAGGGTGCACTTCACTGCTTGGAAAGCATCTTCCAAGACGTGTGACAACTGAAGCACCTTTGCACTGCTAGCCTTATATAAGGGTGCTGCCACCTCAGAAAGATTGGGCGTGAACTTCTTGAGGAAAGTACATGTCCCCAAAAAGTCCTCAATTCCTTGACTGAATTGGGGTGGGCCACTCATGAATAGCCTTCTACTTGTCGGTAGTTATCATGTGTCCTTGGTCAAACATGACGTTGCCTAGAAAGTGACCTGGGACTTGAAGAACTCACACTTGCTGATCTTTAGCGTAAGGTGGGCTGCCATTAACCTCTTCATCACTTGCCAAAGGTGTATCTCATGGGACTCATGATCAGGGGAAAACGCCAGGATACCATCCATGTAGGCAACCGCGCATACCCCTAACAAATCCCCAACGCTGCATCAATGCAGCGTTAAAAGATAGCAGGGGCATTTCTAAGCCCAAAGGGTATGACCCAAAACTGGAAATTCTTTTTCTGGTACAGAATGCGGTTAACAAATCATGTCCCTTTTTAATACAAATCTGATTGAACGCATGGAGGCAACCTAACTTAGAAAAGAACTTAGCCTTCTCCGCATAGCGCGCAATATGAGAATCCAAAGGAATGGGATGTAGATCTGGTACAGTGACGTTGTTGAATTTCCATAGTCTATGCAGGGCGTAGAGTACCATCCGCCTTCTCAACAAAGAGAAGTGGGGAGCAAACAGGGGAGGTACACTAAAATCGCGCCTTTAGCTAACTGCTCCTTCACTACACATCTAACGCCTCTTCCTCCCAGACAATTGATGGGTAGATGGGGGAAGATATCCTCCCCAGATCCACAGAGAGTTTGAAGTCACAGTCATACTCGAAATGATCAGGTAGTGCGTCAGCTGATGCTGCTTCAAAGGAAGATTCCAAATCCTCCAAACAAGAAGGAAGGGTGAACCACCACGGTGGGCTTCAGCATTGAGGCAAAGCTAAGGGTGTCAAAGTAAGGCCAGTGGGGCAAGTCTCCCTGAAAGTCAGCCTCAGACAAAGGAACAACTAATGTGCGACCATTCTTTATTGTTAGGGATAGGGTATTCTCTTCCAAGTTAATTCTAACGTCAAACTTCCGCCACCACTCCACACCCAAAATGATAGGGTACAAGAGGTTTTTGATAGCTCAGAAGTGATCAGACAATTGGTACTTGCCAACCTGATAGTCCACTGTCTTAACGACCTTCAGAGTGGGAATACCTTGGGACGCCCCTCCCCTAACCATACCACCTGGCAAGTAACTCAGACCAAGGTATTCGGCTAGGCGCTGGTCCATGAAGTTTTCAGTAGCGCCAGTATCCACTAGAATAGTGGTTCTAAATTTCCCTAAAGGGTAGAAAAGGATAGAAGTCAGTAGAAAATACCCCGAATGGTCTTTATTTAAAGCCAAAAAAGCCAGTAAATTACCAGAAAATTCCTCCTCTGGATCGAGCAAGCCATCAGGGTATGTTTTGGAATCATAGAAGGGGGAGGTATATGGCCACTCTTACTACTGAGGCCACATATCCCGCCTCACCTTCTACAGGTTCATATACATTATCATATTGGAAATGAAGTTCTTTTTCCACTTCCTGAGTGCCACGGATCATGATAGGGGTCAAATGAGGGTTCTCAGGGGTAATCTGATATACAGGAACAGTGTCTCCATCCAGGTCATAAGAGCTAATAAATGGTTCAGAGGTTTCGATAAGGTTTTCGTTATTAAGCAAGTTTTTAGATGTGAATGACCCTATTTCCCTAAAAGCAATGGAATGCCGACGTTATCCAAGGCTAACACCCCCAGGCCCATCTTCGCAGATTCTGCCAGCAGCATCAGAACGTGCTACCAAAGTAAACCCCATTCATTTAAAAATTGAATTTGTGAATTTCGGCAGAAATTTGGGGAATCACAACTTTTGGACCCAGAAGCATCCATATCCACCAGGTACAAGCACGAAGAGTGGATACTTTCCAGTTGGAGTCAGCCAAAAAACCGCTGAGCTTCTCCAACCCTCAAAAAAAGAGGAAACAGTGGTGCAGCTGACCACAGCCAAAGCCCACAGCCTGCGCCCACTGTTTGCACTTTGGAAAAGTCCCACACAGAAAAACTTTGTGCACATAAAAATAAATGGTTGGTCAACTAATGTAAGGAGAGTGTCTATAAACTCCTGTTCCCAGCGTGGTAGTGCAGGATGCACAAGGCCAACGCCAGGGAACTAGCTGTTAGTATTAAAGTTACTAGATCCCAGCAGAAGGTGTTAGAGCTATAATAACTCAAGAGAAAGAGGGCGAGCTTTGGTGTAAATAACCAATCAAAAGCAATGCAGTGAACAAGGAAAGAATGGGTAAGCGTCCCAGGTTGGAGGGAACCTGGCGACCCAACGGTGTGTGAGGGGATAACCTAATCATATTTGTGATGGAATGGTTAATGTAGCGTGAGTTCTCCTCAAAGAGGTCCGCGCACAGGATCATCTAAAATAACATAATAGAAAATGGGAAAAAGGGGAAATTTTATTAGGAAAAGTTGACCAACAAGGAATATTGGTCATGGAAATCAAATTAAACTTTGTCAGGGTAATTTGGGGTCTGCCAAAGCAGTCCTAAGCACCGATTCACCAATAAGCAAACACTACCATATGAATTGGTAAAATACATTAAAACTGACTTCACTCGAGTAATTGCTTGAAGTTTGATCTGACCCAAATGCGTAGTTTTGTTAATGTAATGGGTTTTGAACCCCCGTTCCACAATCAACTGAATTAAACTGTTATCGTTAATTGAATAAACCATTCATTTTAGTGCCTGGGTTAACATAAGGTGCTGGGCGTTCTGCACCTCACTAATACTAACCTGGGTGTATTTGGCTTGTACCCAGCGTTTTTTTACTGTGTTTGAGATCAAAAAGGGCCTGAAGCTTCACCTTCTGGGCCTCCTGCCGCCCAGCCTTATTCTTGGGGCTTGTGCCCACTATCATGTCATTTAACCATGACAACTATTCCAAAAAATATGCCAACTTTATTTACAGCCATTTTGGAGATGACTTCCAAATTTTTCCCCTCAAGTCAAGAAGTAGACAAACTAAGAGTGGTTGCTTAATAAACTTCAGAGGAATTTAGAACTACGCCAAGATTACTCGCATTCCATTGGGATAACGCCCCTTCATTACTCCAATTATTTGACATGATCATGTTTAGGTATGGCAATTGTCAAAAAGCTTTAATGGTGATGAACTGTTTGGACATAAATTGTCAGAACTTAGTGTAACCCCATTAGAGGGGGTCAGCTGGTCATACTCAGTGGCCAAGGCGGCCATCATGAAAGAATTTGGAATTCCCATGCATATGTCAAAGCTCAAAAAAGAATCCATGGGAACCTAAATTCAGAAGGACGAATCCTTAGCGAGATTTGCCAATCATTTCTACCAAGAATCGCAGATTTTGGTTGGAGCAAAAGTATTGGACAATTTTGATGTATGGACCACATTATAAGCAGCCCTACAGACCTATTAAAAATTTACATCAAATGATGTCTTCTGTGTTCACTACTGAGATTTTCACCTTGCAGATGGTGGATCATTTGAAGATAATATGGCTCCATTTTATGCTCCCAATAAAAGTTTATACTGAGTCCAGTACACAATTTGAATCCTAAAAAGAAGACTGAGGGCGCTAAGAAGTCTAATAAAATCATGCTGGGAAATAAGCCTGAAGAGTTTAAGTGGATGTTGAGATTTTTGCCCATATTCCCAGCCTGCTAGATTACCTGGAATCTCTAGGGGAAACTTCCCTAGGGCGAAGTGAGTTGGAAATCAGTTGGCCCAAGTTTCAGAGTATCTTCATTAAGGGATTTTGGGATATTCGCCTGGTCATATTGATCAGGGATCAATCTGGATAAATACTTAAGATCTCATTGGGCGTAGTTGCTAACAAAATAAGGGCATCTGATAGTGATTAAATCAAAGTACTGATTGAGATTGGTTGGGTTTTATCACTGACTGATTGGGAATGAATAGAAAGTTGCGAGGTGAGTGATACCACCTGCAACTAGCAAATCAATTGGTTGGTGCGTGACTTTCTCTAATGGGTAAATAAGTCTTATTACCTAAGCAGGTTGATAGCCAAATATGGTTGGTTCACTTGGATTAAGAGGAAAACGTTAGGGACACGCTTTCTGACTCTTTCCGTTTTAGGTCTCAAGGATTTCCAATAATGGAATCCTATCCAGGATGGGGAAGACCATCGTTGCTGAGATAAAAATGGGTGATTCAACAGCAATGGCTGCTGTTTCATCGAAGAGTGTCAACTGAGGTTAGACAGACGAATTCCCACTGTATATTCCCTAGGGTTCACTATAGAAAAGGAGAATAATTATGAGAACAAAGTTATATAGTTCTAAGTTATCCATTTGGTATATAGTTTAAAGAGTAAACTATCATCAGCCTCCATTGTGCTGTTCTGTCTCAAGGATATTATTGCCATGTGCAATAATAGGAAGACTCTTAGAGAAAAAGAGTAAAGATCTGAGCAGGGATCAGGAGAAGAAGGAGTCACAATCAGGGATAGCTGCCAACTGTGTGTTGGACCAAATAGACTGTCACCAGGGTATCTCAGCGAAGATCGGGTCAGACAGAACAAGGGAACGAATCTCTACAAGTATGAGATCACAAGTATCTAATCAGGAATACTGGCCGAGCGTTGGGCCAAATTATAAGAATTCATACTCAATTATGGATAATAGTCATCATACTATTTTAGATTAATAATCTACTATACAACATGACGAAGTGCATGAGGAAACCAAACCTGTGCAGTAAAAAGGTTACTAGAGTTACATGCCAATAACAATCACTTAAGTAAATTTTTACAAGTTGGTGCTCACTACAGGGGTATTTGAGTCAAAGAATTTATAAGAATGTCATACAAAGATAAGTTATGCAAACTGTGCACTGAGTTAGCCACTGTAAACCAGAATGCTCTAAACTCTGCAGACCATCATGAGTTCGCAGCCTTGGAAGAACAAGTCGCCAAGGTGGAGCAAGGGATAGATAATGTTGCAAGTTTTGGGAACAAGTCAATTGGTAAAGTAACTTCGTTGAAGAAAAAAGAAGGGGACCTCATTTGAGAGGTCTTATACTTGAAAACAGAGTGAGAAGTGTATCGCATTCATTTGAGAAATTTTAGTGCAGATATAGAGAGATTAATCAAACAAGTGGAGGAACTTAAAGCTCAGAAATGTGCTTTTGAGCCTGATATGGCAAGAAATGCCGAAGAAAGAAGTCCTCACATGATACTTGGGAAGTTGAATACCCCAAGGAACATGCCACCCGCTTTTGATGCCATTTCAGAGGTGACTCCTAAAGTCACTTCTCAAGTTAGCTGAGTAACTGAATTGGGAGAGTCGTCCAGAAATAACTCAGAGGAATTTAAGGCAACGCCAAAATTGCCAAAGTTTCATCAGGATAACACCCAGCGTTTTCTGACTGTTTGACATGACCATATATGGCTATGAGGATCATCAAAAGGCGTTGATGGTCATGAATTGCCTAGAAATCAACTGTCAGAACCTAGTGTTACCTCACCTGGAGGGGGACAGCTCTACATATGCGAGGCAAAGGTGGCCAGCATGAAAGAGTTCAGGAGTCTGATGCACATGTCAAATCATAAACAGGAGTTTATGGGAATCCAGTTCCATAAAGATGAGTCTCTAGCTAGCTTCGAAGATCTGTTTTACCAGGAGTCGCAGATCCTGGTTGGAGTGAAAGTATTGGATGATTTCGACGCCAGAATCGCCTTACAAGTGGCGCTTCACCCTATTGCAATTTGCATCACATGATGTCTCCTGTGTTTGTGACGGAAATAACTACCTCGCATATGGTAGATAATTTGAATAATTTGGGAGTGACATTTGATGCCCCAAATAGAAGCTTCAAATCTAATCCAGTACACAATACAAATCCCACAAAGGGAAATTAAAGAGCTAAAGAGATGACTAATTGAACTGTTCCAGGGAATAAGCCTGATGAATTCAGATGGTTGAACAAGAAGGAAAAGGTCTTTTTCCAATGTGGCATGAAAGGATATTTTGCCATGCACTGTAAGAAGCTGAAGAATCAGATCAACGTGGTCCAGGCTAAAGATTCAGCAGCCACCAAGGAATTGGGAAAAGGGCCCACAGCCTAGATGAGGAACAGTCTAGAGTTGCGGAGAAACCTGTTCCTCCTGACATTATGACTAAAGAAATTGATATCATTGATCTGCTCATAGATGATGAGCAGGATCAGCTGTATCAAGTGGTCAATTTGGATTTAAATGCTGTGACCAGAGCTGAGGAGAAGAGAATCGACCCTGAGATAATCAAGGAAGTTGCGCGCCTGTATGCCCAACAACTGGCAGACAAGATTTGAACTGCTGAGAATCCTGAAGAATTATCTGAAGTCTGATTAGATGAGGCCAATTTGTCGATCCCACTCAGCGCAATAAAGGAATAATTTCCTGATTTATTGGCGCAAATTATTCTCACACTAGACTCATCTAATAACGCCGCTATTCAATCAGTAAATGCTATATTGCAATACTCTGAGTGTACATATATAGACATATAAGTGAATCGAGTAAGAGTGAGGGCGATTGTTGACAGTGGAGCACAAATAAATATTGTCTTGACCAAGCTGGTGAAGAGGATGAAGATCTCACCGGACTTGGAATATAAGAGAAAATACTGGACAGCTGGGCCAAACACCACCGTCTCCTATGGAGCGTATAGTGCATTGCCACTACAATTTGGGTCATTGGTGGTACCTGCGCCAGCAATAGTTTTGGCGAACCAAAACTATGACGTTCTAATCAGAACTGAGTTTCTACACAAATATGGAGTTAAATGTAACTTTGAGGATAATACATTGACCATATTGGATCAGACGTTATCATTAGTATATCAGAAGTATGGTGAAGCTCTGCCAAATCAGAGAAACAACTTCATCAATCTAATATACAATGATGGCATTGTCCAAATTTGGTACCAATTTAGTTGGTAGAAAGTGACGCGAAATGCAGGCGGAAATCTTAGAGAGCCTGGGAATTTCACTGAGGATCAAGAATGAGAGGACCATACCACCATTTCCAAAGATGATAGTCAACACGGGGTTGACATTGGAGATCCTGAGATGTTGTATGGGGAGGTCAGAAGCCCCTGGAAGAAGTCCAGAGTGGAGCCTTGGGTGGCTCCTGGGATAATAATGCCAGGCCATGGAGAAATTTGAGTTCTCCTGGTGAATCTAAGTGAAAAACTGATGAAGATCAAGAGGAATCAGATCATTTTGTTTGTTCAACTGATCCCAATGGCCAAATTGAAAAGATTCCATGATCTTGGGACTCTCAACAAAATGGGATTACTGGCTGGGGTAATTGAAAGCATCACCTATTGGTTGATCGAGAGCAGCTCATTGATCTGTTGGAAGGCCAGCAAATGAGGTGCTCAAACTATTCAAAAAGTAACAGGAAGTGTTTGCTCAGGATGACCACGATTTGGGATGTGCACAAGATGTGATCCACAAGGTTGACACCAGGGAAAATTTTCCAATCAGGATGAGACTGATCTGATGATCTAAAAACACCAAAGCAGTAGTGGAGGATGAAATCCGCAGACTAGTGAAGCATGGGCTTCTAGTTCCGTCGTCAAGTACTTGGCAAGTCCAATTCTGATCGTGAAGAAAAAGGATGGCTCCAACTAGGTGGTGATTGACTACTGGAATCTGAATAAAATTATAAAGAAGGATTCATATCCCCTACCTAGGATTGATAATGTGCTAGATCGTTTGGGAGAAGTGAAATATTTCTCTGCGATGGATCTGATCTTGGGATATTGGCAGATCGACCCGCCAAAGGAAGACCAGGAAAAATGCACGATTATTACTTCACTGGGACTATACCAACCGACGAGGATGCCCCAGGGTCTATCTAATGTGCCTGCAACTTTTCAGAGGGCCATGGACGTGATATTGATTGACTTGAAGTTGTCATGCATCATGGTATATGACAATATAAAGGTGTTCAGTAGGACGTTTACTGATCACCTGCACCACTTGGAAGAAGTATTCAAGCAACTGAACATAGCTAACCCAAAGATTAAGCCGATGAAGTGGCACTTCTTTACGAAAGAGTTGAAATATCTGGGATATGTAATCAACTACAGTGGATTTCAAGCGCATTCCCAGAAGATAGCAGCTATAGAAAGGATGGCTGTACTAAAGAGTGTCTGAGACATCCAAGTGTTCCTTGGAATGGTCAGATACTACAGAAGATTTATTCAGGACTTCGCCTAAATAGCTGAGCCATTATTCCAGTTAATTGAAGGATCCAAAGAAAGAATTCATATGGAATAAAGAGGCCCAGGACTCCTTTGATGAGCAACGCAGTTATTTGATAGATTTGCAAATTCTGAAATATTTGAATTTTGATTGGGAGTTTATTATCCAGACTGATGCTTTATTGACTGCAATCAGAGCCGTACTAAGCCAAGTAGACAAACTTGGGATGAACATCCAGTGGCATATGTGAGCCGGACACTCTCAGCCAGTGAGAGGAACTACACCGTTACTGAGCGTGAATGCCTTGCAGTCATTTATGCATGTAAGAAGATTTGGGTGTACATCCATGGAACGCACTTTAAAGTTGTAATGGACCAACCCTCGTTGCGTTGTTTTCATAATTTGTGAGTGCCAGATGGATGACTGGCCTGATGGGCACTTAAGCTCCAGGCTTAAGATTATGAGATTGTCCACCAAACAGGGGCTTCTCACCAGAATGTGGATGGCTTATCGTGGTTACCAATGGTCCAGATGGTATACCTGCAGGTGGATGAGCTATTCCAGAGAATGGTTGATGGAAAAAATGGGGATGAGCCTCAAGAAATAAAGTGAACTTCAGAAAGCGATGAAAAACACTGAGACCATGGATGGACAAGTATTTAAAATAATCAATGGGAAGTGGTTATTATTCCTGAAACCGTCAGAAAGAGCAGCTATAGTGCAATCAGCTCATTTGGTTGTCAGGCATGGAGGCCTGATGAAAACAACCAATCATATTTGCCAGTATTATTACTGGGAATCCATCAACTATAATGTCACGTATTATCTAGCTTGTTGCGTGGAGTGACAGCTGCACAAACCCCATTAGAATACAACTGGATACTAACTGTTCCGCCCTCATTTGCCTGGCACACATTGTCCATTGATGTGATGGGACCGCTGATGATGAGCACAGTTGGAGTCAAGTACATTATAGTTGCCATTGACCATCTGACAAGATGGGTCGAGTTGAAGGCCCTAACAAAAATAGACACTACCAGTATCGCGAGGTTCATCCTGGATCAAGTAGTATACCAGCATGGATGTCAACAGGTCCTGCTTAGTGACAATGGGACCAACTTCTCGTCTCATATGAACCCAAGATTAAATGAGATAATGGGGATCAGAGGAGTCATGTCAGTAGCTTACTGGACAGAGACAAACGGACTGGTAGAACAGGTGATTGGAATTCTGGCCACAACACTGAGGAATTTGGTGCAGGAAGAACTTCTGTGTGGGGAGCGTACCTGACTTTGGTGATATTTGCCTACAATATTAAATATCATGTGGCGACAGGAAAGATCTCATTTGAATTGTTATAAGGATTAAAGGCCGCGTTGCCGCTGATTTTATATTTTGTGGTGGAACATACGTCAGGGATGAGTACGGAGAAATATTTGAACTGACTGATGAATATCCTGATTGATATGCAATTGCAAGCATTTGATACAACTTTATAGAAAATGATATGAGAAAGATTGACAGACGATAAGAACTGACTGGAATCAACATAATATCGAATAGGCAAAAAAGTTGCTTATTGCAATATGCATGGTTTCAGAAGAAGAAACAAACTAGATGTATTGTGGTTGGGTCTGTTTGAAGTTATCTCCAAGATGGTGACTGATTCCTACTCCATCAAGAATCTCTTGGATGGAAGAGTTTTGAATCGAGTCCACACTAAGTATCTGAAGTGATGGATTGATGAAAAAATAAAAAAGTTTTTCAAAGGACTGATGAACCATTAAGTTGGTCATGTCCCAATGATTAGGACAAGTCCAAAAAAAGGAACTCTGAAGTAATCTAGATGGTTAAGTTCGAAAAAAGGACCTCTGAACCTAAGAAAACTGGCAGGTTAAAGTACTCAGGACCCAGTTTGAGGGAAAAAAATAAAAGATGGACCACTGAACCTAAACGAGGTCAAGTCCCATGGAAAAAAGAAGAATAAAGATAAAAAAATGTTAAAGGATATTGGAAAAAAGTTTATAAACCGCACAGAGAAAAAACAATATAAATTTTATATTTTTTAGTTTTTTATTAATTGTCCTTAATATGGGGATTATTTTGCCTATGTTGCCTCTTGGGGGAGGAAGGATGGATCGCAGTAGGAATGAACAGCCTGTCAAAATCAATGTGAGATCAGATGCAAGTGAGGGCTAGACCTACACGAAGCCACGTTCTTTGAGTGACACAGAGACCTGTGAGAAAGCGACTAGGGGAAGGGAAATTTAAATGTCAGATGAAGCCAATCATGAAACCCCGGAGCAGAGAGGAAAGCAACAGTATATGAAGAGGCAATCAGCAAATAACCCCAAGTAATCCTGATATGGTACTGGATCTGGAAGATTAGTCTTGAGCGCCTGACGACGGGCTTAATCAAGAACACTGGACATGTGGGCTGGCAACGAACAAGGGATACTTGATGGTGGTTGCCAAATCATGCCCCCCATCAACGCCATCAGTGGAAGATAGTGATGGGAAGCTCTGGCAAAGAGATAGTCGTGCAGGGAGCAGATTACATCCTGCAAGCGATGACCACTGGCTTCTTGGAAGCTAAAGCTGAATGAACAGTGGAACCTGGGTGAGGCTAAAAGCTTTGTGGACCAATTTCAAAGAACTTGGCCAGCAAAGTATAGAGCATAAGCGGCAGTATCATGATCCAGGATTTTATCAAGATCAGAGGGATTCAGCACTAGGGTCAAAGCCCTGGTGACTTGGGCCTGGAGTTCAGAGTAGGGGGAGCTCAAAGTGAATACTGTTATCAATGGTGAGCTCAGTAGCTAGAACAGCGGGTTTGTAATATTGTATGAGTTGGAAGAGGAACTCAGGAAGCAGGTCCAACCTGGCAAGAAATGAGTGATCAAGAGCAAATGGCATAATCTCTGGAGCATCTACAACGATGGTTGGTGCATCAGCAAAAGGAGCCAAATCCAGGAGAGTTAGAAGCTCAACTCTGGAATCGACGTCAGAGGAAGAATCAGCTGAAAGTTGTTCAAAATAATTGCAAGCATGGTTTTGGAGGGATTAGTTATCATTTCCTGTAATTTGTTAGAAGGACTAGCCGCTGGTGCCAGACTAGGCGTATGAGTCCTGGAAGGGCCATAGAAGAGGTTCCGCTGAGCATCCTGACTCATCTTCTGGAAGAGACAGAGTCTTTATCAGACAAATTAAACAGAAGCTGCCTGTATTATGACTCAGATTTTGACATATGAGCTGGATGAGAGGGGGATGTCGGACATATATGAAAGTTGACATTATGCATTCTACAATTCATTAAGCTCCAATTTTGGAGAAATTAATCTCAAGATTAATGGGATAAGCTCTCCAAGAGAAGAATTAGGAATGACTTGAGCCAAGAGGTTATGAAAGAAATAACAAGGGTGAATAAAAATAAGTATTCTTAATTATGTCATACAATGACATTTACAGCAAGAGTCTCCTGTCTAGGATGAGGAGAAAATCAGGAAATCAAGGATGCCGGACCAAGGATCATGAATATGACAGTGGGTCATATGCCCTGACAGGGGGAAAACTGGATCCCAGGAATAATATCGTCATGATTAAATCGATCATCCCAGCATGACAGTAGATTGTGGGGACCGCGCTCTGAGAAGGTGGTAGTGAGGAGGAAGAGGAAGAACGCTGTATGCTAAAGTCATCCTAAACAGCGTTGAGTATTGACAAGTGTACTCCGCTTAAGCCAATGAAGTATTCTACCAAGTTTCTGAAGCAGTGTTTCCATGCCCCAGTACTTTTCTCGCTGGAAATCTAGGCAAGAGGGGGATGTGTTGGGATTTTTGCCCATATTCCCAGCCTGCTAGATTAACTGGAATCTCTAAAGGGAAATTCCCTAAGGCGAAGTGAATAGGAAATCAGTTGGTAAAAGTTTCAGAGTAACTATGTTTGGGGGAATTTGGGATACTAACTGGTCATATCCATCAGGGATTGATATGGATGAATACTTAACTCATCAGGCGGAGTTGCCAATGAAATAGGGGCATCTGATAGTGATTACTATCAGGTGTACTGATTGGGATCAGTCAGGTTTCATCACCAACTGATTGGGAATGAATAGCAAATTTCTAGGTGAGTGATGCTACCTGCAACTAGCGAATCAATCAGTTGGTGTGTGACATGCCTTAATGAAAAAAGTACCATTACCTCAGCAGGTCACTAGCCAAATATGTTTGGCTCTCTTGGATCGAGAGGAAAACATTAGGGACACGTTTTCTGACTCTTTCCATTTTGGGTCTCAAGGATGTCCAATGACGGAATCCTAGCCAGGATGGGGAAGACCATCGCTGCTGAGATGAGGATGGGTAATTTAATGGCAACGGTTGCCATTTCATCTAAGAAGTCAACTGAGGTTAGACAGCCGAAATCCCACTATATATTCTCTAGTTCACTATAAAAAAAAAGGAGGAGTAATTATGAGAACAGAGTTATATAGTTTTAAGTTATCCATTTGGTATATAGTTTAAAGAGTAAACTATCATCAGCTTCCATTGTGCTGTTTTGTCTCAAGGATATTATTGCTGTGTGAATAATTGGAAGACTCTTAGAGAAAAAGAGTAAAGATCTGAGCAGGGATCAGGAGAAGAAGGACTCACAATTGGGGATAGCTGCTGACTGTGTGTTGGACCAAAGAGACTGTCACCAGGGTATCTCAGCGAAGATTGGGTTGGACAGAACAAGGGAACAAATCCCTAAGAGTATGAAATCACAGGTATTTAATTGGGAATACTGGCTGAGCATTGGGCTTAAATATAATAATTCATACTCAACTATGGATAATATTCTTCATCTTATTATTGATTAATAATCTACTTTACAACGTGACAAAGTGCATGAGGAAACTGAACATGTGCAGTAAAAAGGGTACATAGGTTGCCTGCTGATAACAACCACTTAAGTAATTTTTACAGTGGATCAATAAAAAAACTTTGTTATCAGTGCAGAGGAATAGGACACTTCGCTGTTTTATGCAAGAAGCCGAAAGAACAGATCAATGGTGTTCAGGAGAAAGAGGCCAAACCTGCACAGAAGTTAGTAAAAGGGCCTGCGTCCTAGACGAGGAACAGTCTGGAGCTGCGGATAAACCTGTTCCTCCCAATATCTTGCATGAAGAAATTGATGTTAGTGATCTGTTTGTCAATAATGACGCGCAGGATCAACTGTATCAAGTGGTCAATTTGGATTTTAATGCAGTAATCATATCCTGATGAAGGGGATTCACCTCAAAATAATTAAGGAAGTTGCTTGGCTGTATGTGTGACAACTAGCGGACAAAATTCAAGCTATTGAGAATCTGGAAGAATTGACTGAGGTCAAATTAGATGAGGCAAACCTTTCTATTCCCCTTAGCTTGATCAAGGAATCGTTTCCTGATCTATTGGTGCAAATTATTCACACCCCCAATTTGGCAAATAATGCCACTATACACTCAGTAAATATAGTTTTACAATAATCCAAGTGTACATATATTGATATACTGGTTAATCAAGTATGGGTGCAGGCAATAATTCACAGTGGAGCGTCTATCAACATTGTCTCAACCAAGATGGTGAAGAAGATAAGGATCTCACCCAATTTAGAACACAATAAATTATATGGGACAGCCAGGTCGAATACAACCATTTCCTGTAAAGCGTATGATGCTTTGCCACTCCAATTTTATCTTTAGTGGTATTCACCCCTGCAATAGTCTTGGCCAAACAAAGCTATGATATTCTGATTGGGATTGAGTTTCTTCAGAAGTACGGAGTTAAATGCAACTTTGAAGATAATATGTTGAGCATATTAAGTCAGACTTTACCATTGGTTTATCATAAGATGGAGAAGCTCTACTAAAAGGAGGTATAATTTCATTGATCTGATCTACAATGATGGTATTGTCCCAATTTTTACCAATAAGTTGAATGAAAGTGATGAAAAATGTGGACAGAAATCCTGATAAATTGGGGAATTCTGCTGAGGATAAAAAAATTGAGAATTATACCACTGGGATCACAGACCAAAGTTGGTATGGGATTGACGTTAGAGTTACCTGAGCTTCTTTATGGAGAGATTGGAAGCCCTTGAAGAAGTCCAGAGTAGAACCTTGGTGGCTCCCAAAATAATTATGCCAGACCATGGAGAATATTTGAGTTCTTCTGGCGAATTTGAGTGAAAAACCAATAAAGATTGAAAAGAATCAGATCATTGCATTTAATCATCTTTTCCTGACGTCTGAATTGAGGAATTTCAATGATTTTGGGACCCTCTATGAAATGTGATACTAGCAGGGGTGACCAAAAAGCATCAATCTATTAGTCAATTAAGAGAAACTCGCTGATTTGAATGACAGACAGAAGGAAGAGGTGCTTAAATAATTTGACAAGTATCAGGAAGTATTTTCCCAGGACAACCACGATTTGGGATGTGCAAGGAATGTATTCTAAAAAGTAGATACCAGGGAAGTTTTACCAATAAGAATGAGACTGATTCGTCAGTCAAAGGAAGCTGAAGCGGTAGTGGAGGAAGAAATCAGTAAACTAGTGAAGCATGGACTTCTAGTTCTGTTGGTTAGTCCCTGGGTGAGCCCTATCAAGATTATGAAGAAGAAGGATGGCTCTAATTGGTGGTGATCAATTACCAGAAGCTGAATAAGATAACAAAGAAGGATTTATATACACTACCACAAACTGATGATGCATTAGATTGTTTGGTAGAAGCGAAGTTTTTTCTGCAATGGATCTTATATTTGGGATATTGGCAAATCAATTTGCCGATAGAAGACCAGGAGAAATGCATGACCATTACTGAACAAGGTCTATATCAACCAACAAGGATTCCCAAGGTCTATATAATGCGTCTGTGACATTCCAGAGGGCCATGGACGATATTATAAATGACCTGAAGTTGTCATGAATCCTAGTTTACTTGGACAATATAGATGTGTTCGTTAGAACATTTACTGACCATTTACACCACTTGGAAGAAGTCATCAAGAAATTGTCTGTGGCTAACCTGAAGATCAAGTTGAGAAAGTGCCGCTTCTTCAAGAAAGAGTTGGAATATTTGGGATTCGTTATCAAGTCTAGTTGACTGCAGCTGCAAGCTCAGAAAATTGAAGCCATAGAGCAGATGTCTGTACCAAAAAGTGTCCAAGATGTCCTTCTGTTCCTTGGAATGGTCAGATACTACTGAAGATTAATATGGTTTTTTGTGAGAATCACCAAGCCCCTCTATCATTTGCTGAAGGATCCAAAAAAGGATTAAACTGGAATGAAGAGGCCCTGAGTTCTTTTGATGAATTACGAAAGTATTTGATAGATTCTTCAATATTGAAATATCCGAATTTCAATCAAGGATTTACAATTCAGACTGATGCTTTATTATTGGCAATTGGCACCATCCTGAGCCAAGAGATTGAACTCAGAGACAAAGATCTGGTAGCATATGTGAGTCAGACGTTATCAGCAGCTGAAAGGAATTACACCATGACTGAGTGTGAATGCCTTGCAGTAATTTACTCATGTAAACAGTTTTGGGTGTATATTCATGGAACACACTTTAAAGTTGTAATGGACCAACCCTCATTGCGTTGGTTTCATAATTTGTGAGAACCGAAAGGATGATTGGCCTGATGGGCATTAAAGCTACATGCTTACAATTATGAGATAGCCCACCATGCTTGAGCTTCTCATCATAATGCGGATGGCTTATCAAGGTTACCAATGCTCCAAGTGGTATACCAGCTTGTGGATGAGATATTCCAGAGAATGGTTGAAGGATAAGTTTGGGAACTAGCCCCAAGAAGTTCAAGGTGTGCTTCAGAAAGCAATGGAAAACACCGAGACCATGGATGGACAAGTTTTCAAGATGATCAATGTAAAACAATCACTATTTCCAGAACTGTCAGTATGAGTGGCTATCAAAGCTGCGCATAAGGTTGTTGGGTATGGAGGCCTGAGAAGACGACTGATCACATTTGCCAGTACTATTACTGGGAATACATCAACTACAATGTAGCGGATTATCTAAATTGTTGTGTGGAGTGCCAGTTGCACAAGCCTCACAAGAACACGACCAGATATCAACTGGTCCGCCCTGGATTTGCTTAACATATGGGGTCAATTGATGTGATGGGACCATTAACCATGAGTACTGGGGGATTCAAATACATCATAGTTGCAATTAACCATCTGACTAAATGGGTCAAAACGAAGGCCCTGGCGAAAGTAGATGCTACAAGCACTGCAAGGTCTATCCTGGATTAAGTCGTACACCACCATGGATACCCACAAGTCTTGTTGAGTGATAATGGAACAAGTTTCACATCTCATGTATTCCTGAGATTGAATGAAATAATGGGGATCTGAGGAGTCATGTCAGTATCTTACCAGTTGGAGACAAACGGACTATTAGAGAGTGTCTTTGGAAAGCTGGCCATGATACTGAGGAAGCTGGTCACATGGAGAACTTCTACATGGGGAATGTACCTTAGTTTGGTGACATTTGCATATAATATAAGTCATCATACGGTGATGAGAAAAACGCCATTTGAGTTAGTATATGGAAGGAAGGCCGCGTTGCCGCCAATTCTATATTTGGTGGTGGAACCAACATCAGGGATGAGTGCTGAAAAGTACCTGATCAGACTGTCAGATATCATTGATTGAGATGCAATTGCAAACATTTGATACAACCTTGAAGAAAAGGATCAAGGCATAAACAATGGACGATAAGGATCAACTGGCCTTATCAGAATACCAAATAAGCGAAAAAGTTGCCTATTGCAATATGCATGGTTTTTGAGAGGAGAAAAAGATAGATGTGTTGTGTTTGGGTCCATTTGAGATAAGTTGTAAGGAGAGTGTCTATAACTCTCCTGTTCCCAGCGTGGTAGTGCATAGTGCACAGGGCCAACGCTAGGGAACTAGCCGTTAGTACAAAAAGTACTAAAGCCCAGCAGAGGGTGCTGGAGAAAAATACTTTAAGTAGTAAGTGTGATCATAATAGAAAAAACCAACCATAAGTGATGCGGTGCACAAGGGAAGAAGGGGTAAGCGTCCCAGGTTGGAAGGAACCTGGGAAAACCAACAGTGCACAAGGAGACAAACTAATTGTATTCAAAATGGAATGGTTAACATACCATGAGACCTCCGTGAAGGGGTCCACGCACAGGATCATCCAAAATAACATAATAGAAAATGGGAAAACTGAAAAATTTTATTAGGCAAAGTCGACCAACAAGGGATTTTGGTCATGGAAATCAAATTAAACTTTGTCAGGGTAATTTGGGGTCTGCCAAAGCAGTCCCAAGCACCAATTCACCAATAGGCAAACACTACCATCTGAATTAATAGAACACACCAAAACAACTTCACTCAATTAATTGATTATATTGGATCTGACCCAAATGCGTAGTTTCATAAATGAAATGGATTTTGTTCCCCCATTCCTCAATCGACCAAATTGAACTGTCATTGTTAATTGAATAAACCATTCATTTTAATGCTTGGGCCAACGCAAGGGGCTGAGCGTTCTGCACCTCACTAGTACCAACCTGGGCATATTTGGCTAGTACCCAGCGTTGGTCTATTGTGTGCTTGAGGTCAGGAAGGGACTGAAGCTTCACCTTCTGGGCCTCCTGCCGCCCAGCCTTATCCTTGGGGTTGGTGCACACTATCATGTCATTTAATCATGACATAAATGCCAAGATGGTGATGGACGCCTATTCCATCAAGAGCCTCTTGGATTGAAGGATTGTGAATTGAGTTTATACTAAAAATTTAAAGCATTGGAATGAGGAAAAATACTAAAAAGAGTGTTGCCAAAGGGCCACTGAAGCATTGAAAAGTTTATGTCTTGATGATTTGGTTAAGTAAAAAAAGAACCTCTGAACTAAAATAGAATTTTAGGTCTTAAAAATAAGACCTCTGAATCATCGAAAACTGGTATGTCAAAGTATACCTCAGAACCAGTTTGAGGGAATAAATAAAAAAGATGGACTGCTGAACTGAGTGAAGTTCATGTCTCATATAAAAAAAGAAGAAAAGAAATCAAAGATTAGTAGAAATATAGTGAGGAAAAATTAAAAAAAAGCACTGGAAAAAGATAATTCCTTAATTTTTAATTGGTTGTCCTTGACTTGGAGATGATTCTGACTATGATGCCTCTTGGGGGAGGGGATATATCGCAGTAGGAGTGAACAAACCATCAAAATCTATGTCAGATTGGACGCTAGCAAGGGCTAGACCTACTTAAAACCAAGCTCATTGTATGTGGAGGCTGATCCCTGTGAGAGTGCAATTAGGGGAAGAGATAAGGAAATATCAGTACTTGCCAAACGTGATACCCTGGATTGAGGAAGGGAAGCATCAGAACAAGAAGATTCAGTTGGTAAATATCCCTGACTAATCCCAATATGTTAATGGAGCTGGAAGATTTGTCTTGAGCGATTGCTGATGGGCTTCATCAATAAATTGGACATATGAGCCAGCATCGAGCAAGGGATACTAGGCGGGGTTGTTAATTCATGACCCTGATTAGAGCTATATGGGGAGGTACCAATGAAAAGAGCCAGATATGAGATAGTCATGCAAGGAATGGACGGCTTGCTGAAGATGATGACTATGAGCTTCTTTTAAGTGAAAGCAGAATGAGAAATGGAAGCCAGGAGAGGTTGGAAGCTTTGTGGACCAACTTCAAAGATCTTGGCTGGCAAAGTGAAGAACATAGGCTGCAACATCTCGATCTATAATGTTTCAAGAGTGGAGGGGTTCATAACTATGGACAGAGTCTTGGTTACTGGGTCCTCAATTCTGCGAAGGGGAGTTCAAAGTGTTTGCAATTTCTGATGGCCAGTTTAGTTGATATAACAGATGATTTGTAATACTGGCTGAGTCAGAAAAGGAACTCTGATAGCAAGTCAGATCCAGCGAGGAATGATCAATTAAGAGCGGAGGTCATTGCTTCAGGAGGTTTGACAATAATTGTAGGAGTATCTGTGAATGGAGCTGAATCCAGGATAGTTTTAAAATCTAGTTTGGGAATCAACAATAGATGGAGGATTGGTTATGAGTTAAGCCCATTGGTAACCTGGTTTCATTGGGGTTGAATACCATTAATGATAATTCCACAGAAGGACTGGCTACATGTACTTTACTAGGTATGAGTCCTAGGGGGACCATAGAAGAGGTCCTGTTGCGCAGATCAACTCATCAGTTGGAAGAATTAGACATCTTTATCAGATATGCTATCAAGTAGTTGTTGGTACTAAAGTTTCACTTCTTTCACATATGAGCTGGATGAGAGGGGGTGTCAGACTTTTATAATTGTTGACATTATGCACTTTGGAATCATTTAAGCTCTAATTTCAGAGAATAAATCTCGAATTTAATGAGATAAGCTCTTCAGAAAAGAATTAAGAATTATATAAGCTGAAAAGTTATTACAAGAAAATAAAAAAGCGAATATAAATGAGCATTCTTACTTGTTTCTTGAAATGAACTTTGACAGCAATGACCTCCCGTTTAGGACAAAAGGAGTTAGATCAGGAAATTGAGAACGTTGGTTTAAGAATCCTGAATATGACAGCAGGTCATATGACCTGATGGGGGGAAACCCTGATCCTGAGATTAGTATTGTCATGAGTGTATCAATCATCCTGGCATGACACAGGGTCATGGGGTCTGCGATCAGAGAAGGCAGTAAAAAAGAGGAAGATGAAGAAAACTGCATGCCAAAGGTTGTCCTGAGCAGCATTGAGTGAAAATCTACTTTTCTCTGCTAGAAATCAAGAAATGTTTGACCAGTTGTCCAAGGCAGTATTCTCCTTTCCCATCCTATTCTCACTGGAAATCTATGCAAGAGGTGGGATGTGTTGGGATTTTACCCCATCTTTTCAGCCGTCTAGTTCACCATGGGTCACTAGGGTTAAATCCTTACGTTCAGTGAAGTGGATATTGGTTGACCCCAATTTCAGGCTAATAATGTTTGTGGAATTTTAGATAATTAGCCAGAATAGATCTGTCAGAGATCAATCTGGGTAAATCCTTAAGATCTTGTCAGGCAGAGTTGCGATGAAATGGGAGTATCTGAGAGTTGATCAATGAATAACTATCAGGTGTATGGATTAGGATCAGTCAGGTTTCATCACTGACTAAAGGGAATTTAATGAGCAAGTTGCTAGTAGAGTGATGCCACCTGCAACTAGCGAATCAATCAGTTGGTGTGTGACCTGCCATAATGGGTAATGAGTCCCATTACCTAAGCAAGTCGCTTGCCAAATATTGTTAATTCACTGTGATCGAGTGGAAAACGTTAGGGACACATTTTATGACTCTTTCTATTTTAGGTCTTGAGGATGTCTGATAAAGGAATTCTAATCAAGATAGGAAAGACTATCGCTGGTGAGATGACGAAGGGAAATTTAACAACAATGGCTGCCATTTCATAGCTGAGGTGCCAATTGAGGGTTAGGCGATGAATTCCTTTATAAATTCCCCTGGTAATTCTCTTTAGGAAGAACACTTAGAAAAGTCAGATTAGCTGAATATATTATTGGTTTTAGTTCTATTCGTCTTCAGGAAATTATTGCTGTGTGCTTTAATTGGGGACTCTTTATTAGGATAAAGAGTAAGGGTCAAGGATCCTTAGAAGAATAGCTGAGCAGAGATGGGAATTGCTGCTGACTTTGTCACCAGAGGAAAACCCATAAACTAAGGATCTGAGCATGGATCAAGTTAGGCGGATAAGGGTATAAATCCCTACTGAAGACATCAGGAGTATTTCAAGAATAAATACAGGGCAAGCTTTGGACCATAACTGGTTAAATATTTAACTACAGATAATAGTCTCCCTACTATTATCAATTGAATAAAATATATTATCAGACAACGCAAAGGGTGCACAAACCAAACCTGTACACTTATCAATTAGGGGTATCATTCATGAATGAGCAGCAAATCCCATAATTTTAACATACCAATTCGTCGCTTCATACAGAGAAAGCCCCGTGGAGGTGTGTGAAGCATTATAATTTAACTAAGCCAAATGAAATACATCCGCCCAGGTCTCATGAAAAATGCTGGCATAACACCAGAGTATTATTCCAGGATTTGATTAACCCGCTCCATCTGGCCGTCCAACTGGGGGTGGTAGGCTGTGGACTGACATGGGTGATTTTTAGGATGTCCAGAAGGTCCGTCCAAAAGGTTATATGAGCTGCGGATTCTTATCATTCACAATCTCCTGGGGTAAGCTAAACATATAGAAGATGTGGCAAACAAAAAAGTTGAGCAGTCTCCTCAAAGGTGATGGAGGTTAAGCAGTGGATTTACAGAGCGAATTTGAACTGGTCTACAATGACCTTTTATTGCATTGTGGAAATTGAGGTAGGGAGCTTAAATATAAAGTTGACGTACACCAACTTCCATGGTCCTTGGCCTGTTGCAGCATGTATAGAAGACCGTTTTTCCCAGAGCAGTCTGATTTCACAGATGTGTAGGTAACGCAAATTGTTATTCATGCGGGAATGTCTTTTGAGATCCCAGGCCAATAGTATGTACTCCCCACCAGTCAAGGCACTTTTTCACTCTGGGGTGACCAACCTCTGGGGATCATAGTGGGCTTGGATCACTTTGGTGCAAAGCTGATGAGGCACACACATCTGTGACAAAAACAAAATCCCTTCCGCACTCAAACAGTAATCAGAATGCTTGTGTGCTGGATTTATGAGCTGCATCAACAGCTCCAAGCCTTCAGGCCAAGCCGTCTGGTGGTCCAAAACTTGAGCGCACAACGGAGCGGTCAGGTATAGATTTGTCAACAAAATTTCAGGTGGGGCTATGGGTAGAATTTGGTTTGGCAGAATCACTGTGGTAAGCTCTTTCTACCCCGCCTCTGTTGGAAATAAGGCGGGGTTACAGCTCAGGATAATGGGGAAAATGTCCAGCGACCCCTTCCAATTCATACCTAAAGTTAGAACTGCATAGGTTGTGGTATGTCCAAGCCTGGCAGTGCGCCAACTTCTGCAGTTTGTGAAAGTACATGAGGTCTTGGTGGTACATCTGCACTGTCACCTCATGCCTGGCGCCCTGCAGGAGATACCACAAATGGGTTAGTGCCCATGATACTGCCGCAAAATCTTTGTTGTAAATGGCTAGTTCTGCTCAGTGGACATAAATTTGCGGAAAAATAAGCTACTGGATGCTTCACTCCCTCATGCTCCTTCAACAAATTTGCCTTCACCACAGCAGAAGAGGCGTCGCATGCTACAATGAAGGGTTTAGTTGAGTAGGCATTCTTGAGCACAGGAGGCAACACAAACACCTGTTTGATAGCATCAAATGCTTGCTGGCATTCTGGGGTCCAACAGAATGGGACGTTCTTGCTGGTGAGGGGGTGCAGCGCGGAAGCAAGCTGCGAGAGAGTGGGAGAGAATTTCTTTAAAAATATAATAGTGCCCAAGAACCTCACAATTGCTCTTAGGTCGTTGAGGTAGGCCACTTGAGGAAAGCCTAGAGTTTACAGTTGGATTAGCAGACCCATCTTTTAATACCAGGTTAACCAAAAATGTAACCTCATTACAGAAGAATTCACAATTTGATGGCTTCACAAATATTGCCTTATGCAAAGCGGCATGCACATCCTCTAGATCTATGTCATGTTGGGGGGTTGGGGAGTGGATAAGGATTCTATCAATGTAAGCAACAGTTACATGTTATGCAGATTGCCCAGCACATTGTTGATCCTCTGCTATAATGTGGCAGGCACGTTTTTATTCCAAAAGGCATTATGCGGATTTGGAATATTCCTCACTTTGTCCAAGTAGCGGTAAGCCATTCCTGATCTTTGGCTATCTATATTTGGTTAAAAGCGTTCACCAAATCAAGTTTTGAAAATATTTTTGACTTTGCAATTGCTTGGGCAATTATTTTTTTCCAGTGGAAGGGGTAGTGATCACGAACCGTATGTTGTTAAAGTTACCATAATATGCATAAGGGTGCAGCGTGCTGTCAGCCTTTTTGTGAACACAATGGGGGAGGTGACTAGGGATGTCTCTTTAGAAAAGCCACCGGTTAGATTCTGGTGGTTGACTCAAAAAATAAACTTTTTTGAAAACCAACAGATTGGACCAATTATGCTCCTAATGCTTAAACTAATACTCTAGTTAAAGCTTATTGCAATAACACAGCTTGAGCCAATTATTACAACGTGGATGTCATTATCAAAAGCTTGGGCTGAATACACTCACAAGTTTAGGTTGATATTCTCTGCAGCTACTTGGCTGGGCCAGTCAAATTAACTCAAATCAATTCGATTATTATATTGGAAGCTCAGGCTGAAAACGCTTGCACAGTTGGGCCAATTATAGCTGCACCTAAACTCAGCAATTAGTCCAGACTAATTGGGACCAAGATCAGATATTCAGAATGAGAGATTGTTCAGGATCAATGTTTAATTTTAGGCCTAATTCAAATGAGCCGGTTCCTCTTCTGAGATAAGTTGGAGTTTCAAGCAACTATTGTATGGAGACAATAGACCAGACAGTGACAATAGTTAAGATATAACACCTTGATAATAACACTTGAAGCTGTGTTATTCTGTCATTATCTAGACAATGGCACGCTGCTTTGATTCTTTTGGTCCTAAGTAAATTTTTGACTTAATACAACGTAAAGTTTTAAACACAAAAAAACTTATAGATTAAACTATGAACTAGTGGTAATAGTTGACTGTTCTTTATTAGTATCAACTTAGAGATAATTTATAGGGTTTGATGTTTACCACCTCTTAACCATGACACCTCATTTTTCAGTGTCACTTGGCCAGAGGAACACATATAATGTTCATTTGAGGGTCTACAATCCTTTTGACTCAGGGCATCTCACACGGCCTCAGGGTTGGGGTCGATTTCATCAATATCCTCAAGACAGCGTTTTGGACACATCTGCATTTAGCTGAACTGATGCTCTTTCTCAAGCAATTGGCAGCACATACCAAGGCGATTCATACCACTAATTAGTATGATATAATCAAAAACTCAATCAACATTTAAAATAACTAATTTTGACATAGACCAATAAAGCCCACGTGCCCAAGAGATGAAGTCACATACTGTTATTAATTCTGACCTGACCAACAAAGCTCTTGAGCACATGTCATTCTAGTCAAATATTATTAAGTGGAATCATTAGGCCACAAATCCTGAGTTCTGATATAATTAGGATTTTTTTGGTTTGTAATCACTGACAATCTAGGTCCAGTCAACCATTAAACACTTCCCTCTACTTGACTGAATAAAAGCGGAGGTTTTTTTCTCTAGGTCACAACTTCCAATTTTTCTCATCCTTCAGAATAGGATGCTATGTTAATAGCCTTTTGTCCCTAGATAAACCTTTCTTCTCAAACTCCACAATTCCATGCTGCATGCTACAGATATCTCGGGCATTTTGCCTTCATTTCCTAGATGGGTTAACCAGCTATACTTCAACATTTTCAAAAGTTCAACTTCTACGCTTGCTGCAACTCCAGCAATTCTCAGAAAACTCAAACCAGTCCCCTTGGCTTCGATCTCACTCTCCTCCCCCTCCCAAAGAAGGGTCATTTATCCCCAGTGGCAATGAGACTCCAAAATTCATCAATTAAATTTATTTTTGTTAATTGGTTTCTATTTTTATAAGTTTCTAAATCATTTTTTTCTTTTTTTATGTTTCTTATTTGTTCATTTTTTATTTTTTCATTTTTTTAATAAGAATCAATAGAGCTTACTAAGTGGATATGGTAAGAATCCAACGAGTTAAGAGTATGTTTCAGGGTATATCCAATGATAGGACATTCGTTGATGAATGTGTCAATTGGCATAGCTATATTCACCCCCTTCAGTCTTGGAGTATCTTCTGCATTGCTTGGCCCTTCAGCTGGAATATTCTCAGATATCTTTTACACATACGGTTTAGCAACTACTTTAGAGGCTTCAGGTATGGCACCCTTACTCTGAGAGCGAGTTATCACATGTATGTTCATATATTCTTCATTCAGTGCTATAATAGAATTCGTTTTGCTTTTAATTGAGGCCCCATGGCCCATCTTTTCATGTCTGTCAGGCGGAACTGTTTTTTTTGGCACAATAGATTGTCCCACATCTATTGTGCTTGTTCTTTTCTCTCCACCCGCACGTTATCTGGAAGGATTACATTAACACCATGCTGACGGCATAGGGGAAGCATAATGTCCTTTACAATTGCTTTGTAGCAAGTAATCTCATTTAATGGGCGTGAGTCCCTTGTATTTATGTTAGCTCAGTTTTAACAGGTAGATCACTATCAGTATTTTTGGTATTGTAGGGTTTTTCAACAGAGGCAGCAGGTTCTGATCTGTATTCAGTATTGGGAGGGCCATAATTTTGTGAGCATCCATGCAGATAATCAAACAATTTGGATGTTGTAAGGTTTTGCACAAGAGCAGGCAATAAAATATTTGACAGATTTTGATAAGGTTGTACTGCATGTTGTAAAGCAAACTAAGCATCACAATCAATCAAAACCTTTGCACCTAGGAGAACTTGAGCTTCATTATAGAATCAATCTGCAAATTCATCAATCGCTTCATCTTTTTTAAAGCTGATGTTCATGAATTTGGTTTTTCTATTTGACATTCGTTCTGGACCTCCAAATTCATAAAACACGGCCCCTTTGACTTTGGCATTGGTTGGGATTTTCATCCAAATGAGGCATAATTAACTCAATATTCAATTCATCTAAGCAGTTAATCATGGTGGCCACTTTGGTACAGTCACTGGCCCCATACATGGCCATTTCAAAGCATTTGATAAAAGTGGTTATATTTCTATTCTTATTGAAAGCAGGCAGGTTTGACAGTTTGTAATTATCATTCTCCTGCTCATGAGTATTGTGATTACTTCTCTGCTGTCTTGAAACAGTCATATCAGGGCGCAGAGACATTGTGCCATGGTTAGAGGAACTCAAGTTGGCCAAAGCAACCAGTATACGTGGCAATTGCCAATGTGGCCCATAATAATTCTCATAATGTTCAGAGGCATCAATGTCAGTAAAATCGCTTTGGGCGTGCTGGTTTTGACTATCCTTCAATATTGCAATTTTCTCATTCAGATTTGTCATTTGCAATTGAAGAGCAGAAATCAATTGATCTTAATCTATGATTTTTTTCTTTAAACCACTCACTTCTTTAAGTAGAGCATTATTTGCCTCATTTTTAAAAGTAACTTCTTCATTGAGATTATCAATTTGATGACTCAGTATGTACGCTGAGTCTTGAAATTTTGTAAATTAACCTTGAAAAATTGATATAGACTGGGGTTGCTCCCCTGCTCAGCGTGGTCACCATCTGCGTTCCCAGCCATGAGCGACACTTGTTGGATTTTAGGCCTTGTTCAATTGAGCTGATTCTTCTTATGAAATAAGTAGGAGTTTCAACATCTATTGTATGGAGACAATAGACCAGACGTTACAATTTTTAAGGTATAACTCCTTGATAAAAACACTTGAAGCTGTATTATTCTGTCATTACTTAGACAATGGCACGCTACCCTGATCCTTCTGATCCTAAGTAAATTCTTGACTTAGTAAACATAAAATTTTAAATACAAAAAACTTATAGATTAAACTATGAACTAGTGGTAATAGTTGATTGTTCTTTATAAGTATTAAACTTAGAGATAATTTATAGGGTTTGATGTTCACCACATCTTATCCATGATACCTCATTTTCAATGGCACTTGGCCAGAGGAATACGTATAATGTTTGTTTGAGGGTCTATAAACCTTTTAACTCAGGGATTCTTGCACGGCCTCAGGGTTAGTGTCAATTTCATCAATATTCTCTAGACAGCGTTATGGACGCGTCTGCAAATAGCTAGACCAATGCTCTTTTTCAAGCAATTGTCAGCATATAACAAGGCGATTTGTACCACTAATTAGTAATTAATGCAATTAAAAACTCAATCAACATTTAAAATAATTAATTTTGACATGACCAACAAAGCCCACATGCCTAAATTATTAAGTCAACTATTATTATTAATTTTGGCTAACCAATAAAGCCCTTGAGCACATGTCATCATAGTCAATTAAAATTAAGTGGAATCATTGGGCCATAAATCCGAGTTCAGATATAACTAGGATATGCTTGGTTTGTAATCACCAATGATTTTTGTTTAGTCAAACCATTCAACAATTGACCTAGAGATAACATCTACAAGTTACATGAACAAATAAATGAATAAACATAATCCTTTTCCTGCCTTAGGGAAAATTTAGTATGTCAATCCTCATAATTGGCATGATAGTACTTGCATATGGACTGCCCAAATGAGATTACCTAGCGTTATCAAGAGGACAGTTAAATCCAAATTAGGGAGTCATTTTCATCAGCTGTATGACAAAAATTTTGATTGAGCTGGTCAAAAATAAAAATCCTGCCTATGGCAAATTTTGTATGTCAGTATGCATAATCAGCATGATACCACTTGCACATGGACTTCCTTAATGGGAGTACCTAGCGTTATCAAGAGGACCAGATGGCATCCCAATTAGGGAGTCATTTCTGTCAGCTGTATGACAAAAACATATTTTGAGCTGGTCCTGAAATAATTTTTGTATATTGATACATGTAACTAGAACAATAACATTTGCACATGGACCACCCAAATGGGAGACCTAGCGCTATCAAGAGAGGCCTGCTGACATCCTGATTAAGGGTATGTCATTGATTTAAATCAATGCCAAAATCTCCCAGAATTCATTTACATCAGCAGTATGTCAAAATTTATTTCAAGATGATCCTAGGACAATTTTGCATGCTTGTTGTTGTGATTTTTGTCCATGAAAACCACCTGAATATGAGAGTTTTTTTCCACCAATATACCTATCAATAGGTCTCAGTTGTATCAATTCAAGGGCCAAACTGAGGTGGAAAATAATCTGTTGAGATTACGTGCTCAAATGTGGCTAGGAGATGTCCTGGAGGTATAAATACTGGCACCTGGCCTAATTAGTAATTATCAAATAATCTAGTATTAAAGAAAGATTTATTTTATTTAATCTTCAATCTGGTTCTTATCTTATGTCCCTTTTGAAGAGTGTCAGCAAGCTGGATCCTTGGAATCCACAGCTTGCAATTATACCTGCCTCACAAATAGTTCCCAATCACAAAGGAAAATTAAGCCTGAATTCTACAAGAAGATTCAGGGCTATTTTGATAAGCCTGGTTAGTTTCTGAATGGTGAAAATACCGTAAGCCACTGGCAATATTGAGGATCATCTGGAAGAACTTTATCCCAATTAAGCATGCAGGATCTTAACTATCAAGTGAGAGATCCTCAGAATTTACAGCTGGTGCTCACTCAAAATCGGCGACACTCTCTGATATGGATTCACATAACCAGTTCCTAGAAGATTTGGCCTGACAATAAAGTGACAATAAGATGGAAACAAGCGACAAGGATATCTCAGATTATTTATGAATAACAGCTTCTAAGGCTCTGAAGTGGTACCTCCTACTACCTGGATCTCTCACAGTGGGGGGAGCTCATGCAGATACAACCAGACCAATTGATCTTACATCTGAAAGCGTAAAAGCAATGCTTGAAACCTTATATCAGGTATTTAGGATTGGTACTTATCAAATTGATCCCTCCTATAGCCTATTCTACTACCTTAAGGCTCAGGCGCTCAATATGGAGATATACATTAAGAACTGCAATTCAACCATGGCATCTCTTGCCAAACTTCTCACAGACAGTCAAGCAATAATTAATTCTTGGTTAACCTTGTTCAACCCTCAATTAATCATACCCAGCGAATCATTAATAGACAAAATCTGGAACTCACGAAAATCTTCCATGTTCAAGGGAGAAACAATCTTCCCAAAATTCTCTTCTTGGACAGAATTAAATTCAGTTTTACTGAAGTATAAAAAAACAATTGTAGACTATATGGGACTTTCCAATTAAGCTCATGGGAAATTAAACACACTTGAGGAGCTATTAAATGAAGGAGTTCCAATGATATCTGCAGAAGTTCTTGCTTACTATGGGCTATTGCACGAATGGGTACTAAAAATGAATACCCACTGTCAAATACTGGAAACACATTGTGATTCCCTAGTAACTCAGTTGGAACAACTCACCTTAAATGCCACTTTGGACCAAAGAAATCACCTGGATTTTAATTCAAAGCATAATGAATTTGAGAATTTTGTTTGGGCCAAGCTAGATAATGTGAACAAAAGCATCACAGACCTTGCAGCATCAACAGCCAGCCTGAATAGGGATGAGGATGATGCCTTAATCAAAGAGGAATTCTCAAAAATTTGGACTGTTGTATCAAGATGGCAGGCCAGAGATACTAAATTACTCATGAGAGTTAGGAACTTAAAAAGCAATTATTAACTGCAAATTTCTGAATAGTCAATATGTCCAAAGATATTAAAAGCATAAGATCCAATCAAGCATTATTAAAAGAGAATTGTGACAACCTTAAAAAGGATTTATTTTCTTCAAACAGCAAAGCTGCCAGTGCTCACCCAGCCGTGACAAAAGAGAAATGGGAAAAAGCTCTGCTAATTTGGCCAAAAAACAGTTTGGAAAACAACTTGGGCTGAATAAGCATCAAAAGCCAGCAGTTCAGAGCAAAATCATGAATGTGAATCATTGGAAAATAACAATGATGCAGAAATTGATTTTTTAACATCCATTCTATGCCTAGGGCTCTGGCATCAATCCTGACTACAGATACTCCCCATCGGGAAAGAGAGCTAATTATGAGTGATATTACATAAGATGTTCATGAAAAAGTACAACCCCTATGCCCAAAAAAGGGCGAGATAACTTCAAACCATTGAATCTAACAAAGTTTGATAGGGATGGGAATGTTCACTCTTTCCTCAAGTCATTTGAAAAAGCAATGAGGGGAGCATCAGACCATGCAAAAGGATCAGCACGGATCAAGCCACTCAATGCCTATAGCTGTGACCTTATTATGCCCTATTTGGGCAACTATTGGTCTTATATGGATGCTAAAATTGCAGTAGCAAAACAGTTTGGAGGGCCTGAGAAATTAGAAGCCCAAAAAAGAGAACTTCTTAATATTAAATTTAAGCAGAATGAGACTATTAAGTACTTTGAGGACAGATTTTTCCATGAGGCACAAGTTCTGCGTGGGTGCACCTCAATAGATAAATTTAGCGCTAAGATTGCAATATAACATGCAGTCATGCCCTACATGAACTGCACAATGTCAGATACCTGCATGCAATGGAAACATGGAAACCCAAGATCTTACCAATTACTTGAGAAGCTGTTCTCACAGTTTCAACAACCCTAATTGGCCTGAGCCATTCCTAAGAAGAGCTCAATAAGCTGGCTGATCAAAAAAACGAGAAAAAAGAAAAAACATATAAAATATTAGCATTGCAATAAATATAAAAATAGTGAAAGAAAAAAAATAATATTAATAAAATAATAATATAGTAAAAAAATATAAATAAAATAATAAAATAATAAAAAATATATATGTCACACCTAATTAAAACTTTAGTTCACACTTGAGGATGGGGAGAGGATCCTACTCCAGGTTTGTCAGTAGTTCAAGCCAAAATTAACAATAAGAGGATTCAACTCCAGATTTGTTGGAAGTATGGGCTTAAATTAACAAATGACAAAGGTTAATGAAGGCTAAACAGAAACCTTAGGGCTTATATTCAAGTCAAGTGGGGTGATATGTTAGATTATGGTAGTTGACTCAAAAATAAACTCCTACACAACCAACAGATTGGGTCAATTACCCTCCTAATGCTTAAGCTAATACTCTAGTCAAAACCTATTGCAATAACACGGCTTGGGCCAATTAGTGCATTATGGATTTAGTTATCAAAAGCTTGGGCCAAATATACTCGAAATTTTAGGCTGATCTCTGCAACTATTGGACTGAGCTGATCAACTTAACTCAATTCAATTCGATTATTCTATTGGAAGCTTGGGCAGAATACAATTGCACAGTTGGGCCAATTGTTGCTGCGCCTAAACTCAGCAATTAGTCCAGAATAATTATAACCAAGAAAAATATTCAGCATGAGCAATCTTCAGGATTGACTTGAAGATAACATCTACAAATTACATGAACAAATAGATGAAAAAAAGGTAATCCTTTTCCTGCCTTAAAGTAAATTTTGTATTTCAATCCTCATAATCGGCATGATAGCACTTGCACATTGACTTCTCAAATGGGAGTACCTAGTGCTATTAAGAAGACAGTTGACATCCCAATTTTGGAGTCATCCTCATCAGCTGTATGATAAAAAAATGATTGAGCTGGTCAAAAATAAAAATCCTGCTTATGGCAAATTTTGTATGTCAGTATGCAAATTAGAATGATACCACTTTCACATGGACTGTCTTAATGGGAGTACCTAGTGCTATCAAGAGGACCAGATGGCATCCCAATTTGGGAGTCATTTCTGTCAGCTGTATGACAAAAACATATTTTGAGCTGGTCCTAAAATAATTTTTGTATGTTGATACATGTAACTAGCATGATAGCACTTGCACATGGCCACCCAAATTGGAGTACCTAGCGCTTTCAAGAGAGGCCTGCTGACATCCTGATTAAGGGTATATCATTTATTTAAATCAATGCCAACATCTCCCAGAATTCATATTTCATCAGCAGTATGTCAAAACTCATTTTGAAATGATTCTTGGACAATTTTGCATTCTAGTTGTTGCGATTTGTGTTTCAATAATGTACCTTAATATGAGTTTATTTTGCCACCAATAAACCTAACAATAGTTCTCAGTTGTATCTGTTCAAGGGCCAAACTGAGGTTGAAAATAATCTGTTGAGATTTCGTGCTCAAATGTGGTTAGGAGATGTCCTGGAGGTATAAATACTGGCACCTGGCCTAATTAATAATTATCAAATAATTTATTTTTAAAGAAAAATTTGTTTTATCTAATCTTCTATCTGGTTCTTATCTTAAGTCCCTTTTGGAGAGTGTCATCAAGCTGGATTCTCTGAATCCCCAGCTTGCAATTATACCTGCCTCAGAAGAAGTTCCCACTTATAAAGGGAAAATTAAGCCCAAATTTGACAAGAAGAATTGGGGCTACTTTGATAAGCCTAGTAAGTTTCTGAAAGGTGAAGATACTTAAGCCACTGGCAATATTGAGGATCAATTGGCGGAACTTCGTCCTGATTTGTGTGCAGGATCTTAAATATCAAATGAGTGATCCTCAGAATTTTACATCACCCCTTCCCAAGCATGTCATCAATGCATACTTTCCAAAGCTTCAATTTCCCACCATATGGGGGTACAGTGGGCAGTTTATACTCACCACTGCATCATCACTTGGAACTTAAGGGCATACTTCAAGCGTGAAGGAAGTTGGGTAGCTTTTTTCACATTAAAATATCCTTTTATATTACTAGGGATGGGGAAAATTGGCAGGCAATCCCATGGGTGTAGCAAGCGTGGAAATGACACCTCTACTCTGCGCTTTAACTAAGGTGTTGAAGAGCAGGAGCTCGCTGCCACCCTGAGCATTTCCAAGCAGTAACATGTTTGAAGCCAAGTTGACATTCACTTGTTGGCATCTCCACCAACCCGGATCAATATTATCCAGGAATAACAAGTATGCATGGCTGATAATAATTGCAGTAATTTATTTCTGCCCACTCAGTTTGGAACCAGATGATGCGCCTTGTAGGATGACTGTATGGCGGAGGATGAAGCCACCACTTCTGGACCTACATCCAAGTTAATTTAACTGGTGCATAAACTAAAAACTCAATTAATTTTTTGCTGTCCCAAGTCCATCAAGGCCTCAAGTGACACATTATTAGTAACCAGACGGATGTCCACTGGTAGCAGGAAATTGGCGTGGTCCTGTTGGTAAGTGAGCGTTTTTGGTTCAAACAAGTTAATGCACTAAATAGTAGGATGAGGAGAAATTTTGCACTGGATACATTGCAACCAACACTGGAGTTATTACTGGTCAACATCAAACACAAGTCTAGCTCCTGTAGGCTCTGACCTCTGTGGCCAGGGTTGAACTGAACTCAGCCAATGGAAAGGGATTTGATGCTGGTACAGGAAAATCTATGTGACACCCCACCCAAAGGGCGAGGTGGAGAGGGTTATTGTTAAGGGTCGCCATTAAGTCATGGAGCGTGCTGATAATAATAAGATCAATTTGAGACTCCAGTTGAATTACCACCCAAAACTTAAGCCAGAATGCCTCAGGCACAGCCATCCAAATGAACATGTTGAATATGATAAAACTGGCCTCAAGGACCAGCCTAAGGGAGCTCAGATTTGGGATCATCACACCTTTTATTTATGTTTAATAAAATTCTTACAGCCATAATTTTTGGGGTTTTTGAATTCTTTACTTTGAACTAAAGGGGTGGAAAAGAGAAAAAATGTAGTGACAGTAGTAACTGTTGGGGACCACTGCTTATAAGCTTTCTGTGGAAAATTGTATCGCATGCACAACTACCCTTGGGAATAAACTTGTAACAATCTGGAAAATAAGTCTGACAGACCTATTTTGTAACTGACTTGGGTCTGGACTGTTTAGCCAAATCTATTTTGGCCTCTTTTAACTTTTGGTGGTATTGATTAAATCTTCTAAGTTGGTTACACAGGTTTAACATCACTAGCAATGAACAGATGATCTAAGAATGCCATTCCTTGGTAAATAATAATGATTATAAGATATGAAGCTATTGATCCATTAGACAATTCTTTATTATATCTTTTTTGAGGTAAGCCAACCAGGGGACGGACATTAACAAAACTAAAAAATAAAAACTAACGTAATTAATTAACTCAAACAAAAACGCCCAAAATGAGCGGATTGAATGATACACATCAAATGAAAACAACCAACCAGGTGGGGCAGCGGAAAACCGCTTAGCAACCATGGCTGAAGGGGAGGGGGATTGGGGGCTCATCTTTGGCAGCAGCTTCCTCACCCCAGAGTAGGGCGCATGTCAAGGAGGAGAGCAAGGTCATCAGGGCATTGGTGGAATGTGGTTCAATATCACTAATTATTGGTATCTCATGGAAATTGCTAGCTAAGAAAAAGGCGCTGATATATTTTTCTAAAGCCTTTTCAGCTTTAATGTGGGCATCTGGGAGTTTGTTGAACGTGGCAATATTGGTTCGGGTAATCTTAGTTTAAGGATTCTGTGCTACAGTTACCACATTCTGGATAGCTTTGTTGACGTTTTTGTGCAATTTCTTCACTGTAATCTTACCTTTTGGGGTGAGAGTTGAGGGGATAACAGGAAGAGGAATACCTCCTGTGAGAATCACCACTGATTTGGCGACAGCTTTTCAGTGGGGACGAAAAATCTGGCGTGGCAGCTGCTTCAACTTCAAGCTGATGGTTACTGAAAAATGATTTGGCATTTGGCTGTGGAGCATATAAATGAAGGTTATTTGACTCAAATTCTGAATTAACAAATTGCTAGATTTGCAGAGATGGTTTCTAATGAGATTACCTGATTTGTCAATTTCAGCCAATAACTCCCATGGGTTCTGGTTGAATTGAATTGGGGAATTGGCGTATGGTTAATGTTTGGTTAATTCATTGTATGAAGCATGGGATTAAACTGGGGTCCAAGCCAGTTCTTGATTTGAGGTTTCGTGTGTGGCACTGGGCAAGGAGGAAGATTATTGGTGGCTGCAGGTGTAGCATCAGCAACAGGATTTGGGGGAGGGGGAGGTAGGATCATACCCCATACCGGAACTGGTGCAGGGTGGGTGGCAGATTGGAGGCCGGTGGATAAAGAATCAGAGCCATCAGAAGTAGTTAGGAGGGGCACTTGCATTTTGAGTGGTCCAACTCAAAACAGGATGGACAGATTGTCTGCCCGCTTTGCAGATGCAGGCCCAAAAAGGATGGTCATGGGCAGAAGGAATGATGGTGTGAGGGGGAATTATCATGATAATTTTACTACATTCTGGGCTGCTTTTGACATATGCCCAAGGCCCAGCGAGGCGTGTGGCCCCATTTGGGACCACAAATAGTAAGATGGGGTTGGAGCCATAGGCTGCCAAACCGTCCATCAGCTCCTGGTGGAGCACCACAGGAGGGAGGTGGGTGGGAGAACTAGCAAACTAGACCACCAAAGTGGTATCTGCTGGGAGCCAGGTCCAAATTAAGGGAAGAGGGGTACCCTGGAATACCAGGGGCACAGTTACCACAGTGGCAGCATCAGCTTCACATGTGAAGCCAAGATTAAAATACCCCTTATAAGGGTGGAAATCTATGAATCTGGCAGGGGTCATCACCGCCTATGCCATTTTTATAATGGCTTGGTCATGGTAAAGGAAGAGTTTCCCATAGTTGACCCTTAGGCCAAAATGCATGTTGCTCCTGGGAGCACTAGGGGGCAGCGAGGTACTACTTAGGTATGATTGAGGTGACGTTGAGATCCTTGGGAGGAATGAATCATCCCAGGGGTTTGTTATAACTGGGCGAGCTAGTCCAAGCGCGTTTTCCTGCTGGACAGAAAATGGCGGGGGAGTTTCGCCGCTGCCCCACACTGGAGCAGCCAGCGGAGAATCTGAGGACTTTGGAGCAAAACTATGGCAGGTGATCGAAATTTACTTTCTTGTTTTCCATATAATTTGCTTGGAAAGCTATTACAAGCGGAAAGATCCTACTTTATTATATCAAAACAGCAGATACTTCCGATACTTTCTCCTTTCTTAATACTCAAAACTCTAACATCGATGAATCCCCCCATTGGGTTGGGACCATCTAGTACTAAAAAAAAAATACTCAAAACTCTAAATCTTTCCATTCTCTCATTCAGTTCTTAATCTATAATCCTCTCTGTCAATTTTGAACCATCAGCTAGTAACTCTCTACTCACTACAATTTTAGGGGTTTTGTCCCATCATTGTTGCCTTTCAGAATTCACTCTATACGCCAAGCTATTATAAATTTGTTCAATTCACTTCCAGTTGACATAATCTACCACCCAATCCCCAGGCTCACCTCAACTAATAAGATACAATCCGCCAAATATACGGTTTATTGTCCAATCATACTAATTTTCTCAACATTAACCTCCTTGACTAGATGATAAGCTCCTATTTACTATACTCCCAAAGAAACTTTGCATGTACTTTGTTGGTTATTTAACCACTTACAGGCTCCTTAATGGTCTAAGAAATGATACCAGTCTTCTTGATTATCTCAAATGCTCCAGTCCTTATAAGTGAGCTTGTTCTTCCTTCCAAGTACATGTTGGTCATGGAACAAGACATGATCTCCTACAGCAAACTGTGGGAGTTGGCTACGTCTACCTTGGTCAGCAACCTGTTCATGAATCTTTTTAGCTAAACAAGTAGAATAAGCATAATTTTGAAGTTTTATCAGTGTGTCCATAAAGTTGGTCAGATAAAGCTGCATTTCTACTCCGCCGGTGTCCTCCACACAGTAGTAAAGCAATTTGAGCAAAGTGGGATGTCTACCATAAAGCAATTTTAAAGGACTTTTCTCCGTCTATGAGTGGTAGCTGATATTATTAGTAAAGGTGGCGATGATAGGAGGTTACTCAACTTATAAGGGCGATCCTTTACAAGCTTTCAGAGAATGTTTACCAATGCTCCATTAACCTGTTCCACCATCCCATTAGATTCATGTGGTAGGGTGTAGTTAAGACCCTGCGGATTTCCATTAGTTCATTTAACTTGAAAAGAACATGTGATGCGAAATTTGTTCTGCTGTCCATGAGGATAAATTGTGGACAGCCAAGTCGCTATATGACACACTCCATGATAAACTTAGTGGCAGTGACAGCCCCTAGATAGTTGATTGCTCTTGCTTCCAACATCTTGCCAAATGATCAATGGCTACTATTATATACTTAGAGTGGTTTGCGCCAGTTGGCAGAGGCCCTATAAGTCCTGGGGAACGTCCCCTTTGAGTGGATCAGGTGAATTTTTAATTTCCATATAAGAAGGGTGTTAATTCTCAGCATCTAGGCTTGATTCCGCCAAGTCAGTTTGCACAGGGTATTAGCCACTGAGCAACCAAATTGGACGATATGAGGATCTCTGACTTCTTACTCATAAAAACCTCCTTCTTTTAATATTCCGTGTGACTCTTTATACCTCAGTTCCTCCAGCTGGATGCATCCTCAGCTTGGTAATCTTCTATTCTTCTTCCCTTTCAATTTACTCTTGTTCATATCAAATCTCGGCATAAATCCTCTTGATTCACTTAATGGTCATCACTTTGCTTGATTATAATTCACATACCCTTTTTTGTAAATTTTGAGACTCATTTTAATTCCTCTCCAATCCACCAATATGATTAGCATATCATCCAGTCATATCAACTCCCCAACATTACCCCCCCCCCTTTGACTGGATGATATGCTCTTATTGTTTATATGCTTGAAGGAACTTTTCATAAACTCAGTTGATAATCTGGCCCCCCACGGGTTCATTTATTGTGTAGACATCCATGCCAGTCTTCTTGTTAAACTTGAAAGGGCTAACCCAGATGTTGGAAAGCTTGTTATTTCACCCAAATCCGTGCTGTTCATGAAATAAAACGTGATCCCCCATAGCGGAAGTCCACTCCATCTCTTCTGATCGGCTGCCTGATTGTGAATCTTCTTGGCCAAACTGGTGGAGTAGGCTTCCATTTGCAGCTTGATCAATGTATTTATAAGAGTCTTCAAATATCACTGGGGATCCACACCACCAGTGTCCTTTACACACAAATAAAGCAAGGCGGGAAGAGCTGGATGTCAACCATACAGTAGCTGAAATGGGCTCTTCCCAGTGGACAAATGATAGCTGATATTATATGAAAAGACAGCGGTAAGTAGAAGGGAACTCCATTATGAGGGCTGATCCTTTACCAATTTTCAGAGTATGTTCACTAGGGTTCCGTTGACACGCTCCACCATACCATTTGATTCCAGATGATAGGGAGTGGTCAAAACCCCATGGATCGCCATCAACTCATTTAACTTTGGCAAAATATGTGACGTGAAATTTGTTTCATTATCCATCAAAATGAACTGTTGGCATCCATGTCACTGTATATCACATTCCATAATATACTTAGCAGTGGTGACCGCGCCCAAGTTGCTAATAGCCCTGGCCTCCACATATTAGGTCAAATGATTATTGACAACGATTATATACTTGGATCGATTGGCGCTAGTCAGCAGAGATCCCACTACATCAATGGAAATGGTGTGCCATTTGAACTGGGATTTAACTAGCTGGTATGTGGTTTTCTTGTGGAAAGGTTTTTCCACTTGACACTGATAGCAACAGCTAACCATTTCTGCTACGTCGTAATGCATTCTTTCCCAGTAATATCAGGGTTGCAAACACTCCATCATCTTCTGCAATCCTCCATGTCCTACAGCCCGATGAGCATCCATAATAATCTAGGGTCTAGCCAAAGGTCTAGGAAAATTCAGCATCAAGTCTCCGATCAGCTTGTGTAGTTCTTCCCCTTGTACATTGTTATTCTCCCTGAGTCCATCTAACACCTTGATCACCTGCGGAGGTTCATCCTGGTATTTGTTCAATACTATCTTTTCATACATTATGTCATCTAGATCGTTGGTGATGGCAACCTTTGGCAACCAAAAAAGACAGTCCGCGTTTTGATGTTTTGCTCCCAGTTGATGTACAATATCAAAAATATATGCTTGAAGCTTCAGCGCCTAATATGCGAGCTGTCCTTCCAGTTAATGGAGATTTTGTAGCCAGCGCAAGGAAGCTTAATCTGTCACTATTTGGAATCTTACCCCATGTAAATATACCTGAGACTGTTTGTAAGCGTAGATCACCACTAAACACTCCCGCTCAGTTACAGTTTAGTTTCATTTGTGACAGTTCAAGCTTCAACTGCAGAATGTGACAGGATGGTCCATGCCGTCATCATCCTTCTGGGATAATACTGCCCCTATAGCAGTGAGGGATGCATCCGTTTGCACTATGAATTGTTTGTCAAAGTTGGAATATTGAAAAATGAGTGTGCTTGCTAATGCAGTTTGTAATACATCAAAAGCATTCTGGCATTGCTCCAGCCAATTGAATAAAGTGTTTTTCTTTAACAACTCGAAAAGTGGGGCCCCGATGCAGCTGAAATTGGGAATGAAAGTTGGTAATACCCAATTATCCCCAGAAACACCTGAATGTCCCACTTATTCACTGGGTGAGTCATCTTGCCTATTGCTTTCACCTTAGCCAGCTCCAGTTTAAGCCCATTTGAATCCATGATAAACCTGAGGTATTCCAATTGTTCTTTAAAGAAATGACACTTTTGAGGCTTAATTTTGATATTAGTGGCAGCGAGTCATTGAAACACTTGTTCTAAGTGGGCCAGGTGCTCTGTAAACGTCCGTGAGAACACATTGATGTCATTAAGGCAAACTCAGATGCAGGACAGCTTTAAATCACCTAAAATTTTATCCATGGCATGCTGGAACGTAGCTAGGGGTGTTACATAACCCTTGCAACATGCGAGTTAGCTGTAACAATCCTCTTGAGGTGAAGATCTCACATTTCTCCCATTCCACTAATGGCAATTCGATCTGCCAGTACCCTGAGAACAGATCCATGGCATATAAGTAGTTAGCCCCACCCAATCTGTCTAATGCATCATCAATCTGCAGAAGAGGGTAGGAATCCTTCTTTGTTACAATAATGAGTTTGTGATAGTCAATAACAACTCAATTTGAGTCATCCTTTTTCTCTACAATGAGCACAGGAGATGCCCAAGGACTGTTTGATGGCTCTAGCATTCCTTGCTCAACAAGTTTATCTGCCTCGTCAGAGAAAACCTCTTACGCTGCTTTTGAACATCTAATAGGTCATGATTGAATGGGAGGGTGATCCCCCGTATCTATCTGATGTACCACCCCTTGAGCGCACCCCAAGTCATGATCATCATTTGTGAAAATATCCCAATGCTTTTCAAATAATGCCATAGCCTTATCTTGCTGTTCAGCCAATAATCCTGTAAGCGCTTCCTGCGGAAGCACGGTCAGTACACCAAATGATGAGTGAGCCTGTAGTCCAAGATCCTCCCATGAACCAAAAATCATAAATATGGCTAACTTTTACTATAAGTATAAGTGTAGGTAAGCCACCACTTGGTGCCGCTGGATTGTTATTACCTTCTTCTGTAGGTTTGCTAGCAGCACTTTCACCCCCATTCCCAGATAGCCATAACCCTGGAGCCACATGTGGTTTGAGCTGTGAGTGCTGGTGAAGCACCATAATTTCACCATAAAGCCCCTTAGGGACATTGATTTCAAGCCCAGTCCCTACTATGCTCTGGTATCCAGATGGTAGGCTCAAAGCGCGCATTGCCCAAAGCAGAATTTCTTTGTACTCATAATGTGGTTGGGGAAGATCCTGGTCCACTGACTAGTTGCTGATAACAAACAGGAATCACTCCATTGCTTTATGCTAGATTTATCTAGCCAGAGTGAACTGGATCCATTGGGATTTCACAAGAGGAATAATATACGGAAATCTGTTGGCCCAACATAGTAAGAGTTTCCTCCACCATATTTATCACCACGCCAAATTTCCTCATAAAAGCAGCGCTAATTAACATATCATAGTTGTTATTTGGAAAAACCACCGCTGGAGCGGACACCTGAACTGACCCAAATCATAATGGCAACGCGTAATATGCTCCTTCAGACACAGTGCTGTGCATTCCCATGGTACTGTATACTACTTGATCGTCCACATCCAGTTTCAACATAAGTTTGGCCACCAACCAAGTGGAGACTATGTTCACAGGTGCTCCCATGTCTATGATAGCGCGGATTTTTGTGTATTAAACAAAAATGTCACAGTAAGTATATTCTGAGTAAGAAGAACCATCAGTGTTTATTACTTGTACATTTAAGGGCTTTGTATTACTCAAAAAAGGAGGAAATGCCCTTTCCAACCTGAGGATACTCACTAGTGATTTTCTCCACTGGAGTGGCTATTGTTGTAATTCGGTGGAATCTTTTTTAGTACTAGTTCGGTGGAATTTTGAAGATACGCCATATAATATTTGCACAGGGTTTATCCCACTGGTAACAAGATCAACGATACAAAAATTGTGGGCCTTGTTATTAATCAAATAAACGTTAAAATAATAACTATGGGCACTTGTCACACTATAATACTTTATTTTAATATAATGATCATCTTTAATCTTCTCTATCTTCCTTCTTTCTTCTTATTAAACAACGTCCCTCCTCTTGATTACCCATCTCACTTATATTATGGCAGCTTGGATGATACCTCTCATAGCTTGACCTATTTGGTTTCACCGACACTTGTTTTGGATGGTTATTCTTGAATTTGCTATCGCCTCAATTGTAGGCAATTTAAATTGTAAGTGTCAAATGTCGACATCGCCTTGTTTGAAGGCGAACCAATAATAAATTGTTATATCCAGTAAACCCACTAATCCCAATATTGCCTCACTTCAAAGCGCTTGAATTACCATTAACAGTTCGATTCCCACAAATTCCATTCATTTCGCCATATTGATTTAGGGCTTATCATCCAGTCATATTAGAATCGTGACATTACCCCCTCCTTAACTGGACAATAAGGCTCTTATTATCTATATGGTCAGAGGAACTTCACATGTACCCAGTAAATAATTTGACCCCCTACAGGTTCCTTAATGGTGTAGGCATAAACCCAGTTTTCTCAATGATTTCAAATGGTCCACTCCATATGCTGGCGAGATTGTTCCTTCTTCTGAACCCATGTTGGTCATGAAACAGGACCAATTCTCCTACCCAACCTGCAGAAGATTGCTGCATCTACATTGATCAGCTGTATGATCCCAAAATTTTCTTGGACAGACTAGTGGAATATGCCTCAATTTGGAGTTTAATTAGTGTATTTGTTAAGGTAGCCAAATAGTGGTGGGGCTTGACTCCGCCAGTATCCTCTACACAGGAGTAAAGCAATGCTGGTAGTGCTGGATGTCATCCATAGAGCAATTGAAATGGACTACTAGCTGCGGAGTGGTTGCTATATTGTACACAAAGACAGAGGTGGATAAAAGGGTGCTCCAGTCTGATGGCCGCTCATTTACAAGTTTATGTAGAATATTTACTAAGGTCCCATTGACCCATTCCACCATACCGTTAGATTCAGGGTGGTAGGGGGTGGTTAAAACCCTGCGGATGGCCATGAGCTCATTCAACCTTGCCAAAAGATGTGATGTGAAATTGGTTCCATTATTCATTAAAAAATTGTGGACAACCATGGCGCTGGATAACACACTCCAGGATAAACTTGGTGGTAGTGACAGCCCCCAAATCCTTGATAGCCCTTGAATCCACCCATCTTGTCAAATGGTCGATGGCAACTATTATATATTTGGAGCAGTTTGCACCAGTTGGCAGAGGCCCCACCACGTCTAATGAAATGGTATGCCATGTGAACTGAGGCTTAACTAGCTGGTAGGTGGTTTTTTGGTGGAATGGTTTCTCCACTTGGCACTGATGGCAACAACCAACCGTCTCAAGCACATCTTAGTGCATACTCTCCCAATAGTAGCGGGGTCACAAGAACTCCAGCGTCTTTTTCAACCCTCCATGACCTACTGCTCTATGGGCATCCATAATAATCGCAGGCCTGGCAGAGGGTTTGGGAAACTCAGCGTTGATACCCCATCCGCTTATATAGCTCCTCATTGCGCAAGCAGGTACCCTGCATAAGCCCATCCAACACTTTGATCACAGGTGGTGGCTCGTCATGATATTTGCCCACAATCATTTTTTCATACATGATGTCTGCCACATCTGCTGTAATAGCGACTGTGGGTAGTCAGGAAAGATAGTCCACATTCTGATGCTTTGCCACAGGCCAATTCATATCTCAAAATCATATGCTTAGAGCTTTAAGGCCCATCGCGCAAGCCGCCCTTTAGGTTCCCACATATTCTGTAGCCAGCGCAAGGAGGCATGATTTGTTACCACTTTGAATTTCACCCCATGAAGGTAGACCTGGAACTGTTTATATTCATAGATTACCGCTAAACATTCCTGCTCAGTCATATTGTAATTCCAGTCAGGGCCAGTTAAACTGCGGCTGCAATATGCAATGGGGTGCTCCACACTGTCATCATCTTTTTGGGATAACACAGCTCCTACAGCGGAAAGTAAGGCTTCCATTTACACAATAAATTCTCGTTTGAAATTGGGGTATTGCAAAACAGGTGCGCTAGGCAACGCAGTTTGTAATACATTAAAAGCAGTTTGAAATTGATCCATCCAGTTGAAGACAGCGTTTTTCTTAAGTAGCTCAAAGAGTGGAGCCCTGATACAGCTGAAGTTGGGAATGAACCGGTGGTAGTAACCAACCAACCCCCAAGAACACCTGGATATCCCGCTTATTACTTGGCCAAGTCATCTGGTGGATGGCTTCCACCTTGGCCAGCTGTGAACTAAGCCCTTTGGAGTCTACCACAAAGCTGAAATATTCCAATTTTTCCTTGAAAAAGTGACACTTTTGGGGCTTAATCTTGATATTAGCTTCAGCTAGGTGGCGGAATACTTGCTCCAGGTGTCCAAGATGCTCTGTGAATGTCCGCAAAAATATGTTGATATTGTCAAGGTAGACAAGAATGCAAGACAGCTTTAATTCACCCAAAATATAGTGTCCATAGCCTGCTGGAATATAGCCGGGGCGTTGCACAAACCCTGTGGCATATAAGTAGGCTGGAACAATCCCTTTGAGGTAATTATAGCGCACTTTTCTTGTTCCATTGCTGGCAACTCGATCTGCCAGTACCCTGATATCAAGTCCATGGCTGAGAAATACTTGGCCCCACTTAACCGATCTAAAGCATAATCAATATGTGGAAGCGGGTATGAATCTTTTTTCGTAATACTATTAAGCTTCTGATAATCAATTACTACCCAATTGGAGCTATCTTTCTTTTTAAAATAAGCACCAGAGATGCCCAAGGACTCTTTGATGGTTCCAACATTCCCTGTTCCACCAAGGCATCTATTTCTGCAGATACAACTTCTTCTGCTACCATCAAGTGTCAGATAGGTCATGACCTGATAAGTGGTGGTCTCCTGTGTCCACCCAATGCACAACCCTGCGAGTACAACCTAAGTCATGGTCATTGGTTACAAAAATGCTGCAATATTTCTTGAACAGATCTATCACTCTGTCCTTCTGATCCTCCAATAAATTAGTTAACGCCTCCCACAGAAACACCATCATTATGCTGAGGGAGGTTTTTAAAGGCAAGCCGAGATCTTCCCATGAACCAAAGTCGTGTACCTGGTGGACCTCATCAATAGGGATCAGATGCAGGTAAGCCACCACTTGGTGCTGCTGAACCTTCATCACCTCCTTCTGCAGATTCACTACAACACTTTCACTTCCCCCTGCCCTGGTAACAGTAACCCAGGAGCCACATGTGGTTTGAGCCGCGATTAATGATAAGGCCCCACAACCTCTCCATACAGACCTTCCAAAATATCAATTTCAGGCTCTGTCCCAATTATGACCTGATGCCCAGAAGGGATAGTCCAAGCATTTGCAGCTCGTAGAGGAATCCCTTTTTACTCATAAATCTTGTTTGAAGCAGTTGGGTTCTCCGCTTCATCTGTCGATATTTTACAGGAATTACACCATCGCTATAAGCAAGATCAATTTTCCCAGAGTGGATTGGGTCCTCTGGAACTCCGTGGGAAGTAAAATAGATAGGGATCTGTTGTTCCAGTATACTGATGGTTTCATCTGCCATATTAACCACAGCCCCAAAGTGCCGCATAAATGCAGCCCTGATCAACATGTCATAATGTTTATTAGGCAACACCACAGCTGGAGCAGATACGCCAACAGAACAAAACCTCAAGGGCAATAAGCTATATGCGCCTTATGACACAGTACTATGGGCCCCCAAAGTTCCATACACTACTCGGTGGTCCACATCTGGCTTCAGCGGAAGCTTAGCAACAAGCTTGGTGGATATTATATTGACAGGAGTGCCTGTATCAAAGATTGCCCGAATTTTAGTATATGTACAAATATGTCACAGTAGGTGCATTCCAAATAAGAAGAACCCTTGGTGTTCGATACATAAACATTCAAGGGCGTTTGATTATCCAGAAAAGTGTGCATACCAGCCCCAACATGAGGATACTCTTGGGCAATTTTTCACCAGGTATCGCCTCTTCCACTCCCTTCAAAGCTGCGACATATGCAGAGGAGTCACCGCCAGTTGTACCATTCCGCTTAAGGATTTGCCAGGCATATGGCTTATACACATCTTGGCGAAACTCTATGTCTGCATTATTGGGGTCTCCTCCTCAACTTGAGGCCAAAAGGTGGTAAGGGATTTGTTGATATAGTAATTCCTCAGAGTGGGCCCCTGAGGTGAAACAGGGTGATTCATGATGTACATCAGGGATAATTACAATTGAATAAGCAGAAGCAGAGCATCCCGTCTCTACTCTGCTTGCCCTTTTCCCTGATATCCTAGATCCTGTCATATGTGAAGGATCTGTTGATTGGGGCACCATCATCCCATGTGCCCGGTGTGACTGCAATTAAAGCAACTTACTCCATAGGGCCTATGTCTGTGCTTAATATAATTTGGCCCACTTGGAAAGTTATTCCAAAGATGATCAGCATAACCAGACCCAAGTTGGTAAACTGCCAGCTGTTGATCAGCGTAGTTAGGGTCAAAGCGGTAGTCAGCCAATTGTTGCTCAGCAGTTATAAGACAGATGGTGAGCTGTGAGGAGTAGCCTGGCATGATCTGCATTGACAGGTTGCTTCCCTCCCCGTGGTTAGGGTAGGCCTCAATGACAGTGGGAACCCACTCAATATTGGGTGGAGGGAAATTTACAGCTACTGATGTACAAAATAAACAAGTTTAAGGAGAGGTACATCATCCTCTAACAATGAGGTCATAATATTGTACAGCTCAGTATGTGGCTTCACCGCAAAGGCCATTGCAATGCATACATCAGCTTCAGCTAGAGTCCCAGCCCCAATCAACACATGTGCTTCTGTTGTAAACTGCTCAGCAAATGCGGTGAGTTTCTCATTTGGTTGAAACCCAATGGTCAAGAACTCAGCTTTCCGCTGAGACATCTTGGATTTTCCACCAAACAAACATATCACTATCTCCTTGACTTCTTGGTAAGTAACAGAACTGTCTGGAAGGTAGCAAACAACTTGATCAGCACTTCTGACATCCAAAGTGGAGATTAACAGTTTTGCCCTGCGCTGGTCTGAGGCACCTTTAGTCATAAACTTAAATCATTGAAGGAATCCATGAATATTGCTGTCGCAATCAAAGGCTGGCAGCTGAGCACAGCATACTTCCTGGAGCAGCTCATCTTGTTTTTTGAGCACAGTGACCAATGCAAGTTTCAACTCCTTATATGCAACAATCCTATTGTGTCATGCGGATTTCTTTTCAAAGCACCTAGGCGAGACATAGCAGGCATCTTGAGTTTTATTATTTTATTACTGATCAATGGGCCCCCTGTAGTGAGCACCACTGTTGTAATTCGGTGGAATCTTGAAGATACGCCATATAATATTTGCACAGGGTTTATCCCACTTAATAACAAGACCAATGATATGAAGATTGTGGGCCTTGTTATTAATCAAATAAACGTTAAAATAATAACTACGGGCACTTGCTCCCGCTACAATACTTTATTATGATATAATGATCCTCTTTAAACCTCTCTATCTTCCTTATTTCTTCTTATTAAACAATAACCCTCCTCTTGATCACCCATCTCGCTTATATTATGGCAGCCTGGACGATACCTCTCATAGCTTGACCTATTTGGTTCAACTGACACTCGTTTTGACTGGTTATTCTTGAATTTGCTATCACCTTAATTGTAGGCAATTTAAATTGTAAGCGTCAAATGTTGACATCGCCTTATTTAGAGACGAACCAATAAATCGTTATATCCAATAAACCCACTAATCCCAATATCGCCTCACTTCAAAGCACTTGAATTACCATTACCAGTTCAATTCCCACGGATTCCATTCATTTCGCCATATTGACTTAGGGCTTATCATCCAGTCATATTGTAATTGCAACAGCTATGTTAATCCCTAATAAAGGGGTGACGTTTGGAATAGTATCCGCGTTGCTGGTGCCAGTCTGTTCCAGGATCTGCCACGTATATGGCTTTTGCATGTCTTGGTGGAACTTGGGCTGATGGGGTGAACTTTTACTTTTAGAAGCAGAAGCAGGGGTATCCAATGAAATCTGCTGGTATAAAAAATCATCTGATTGAGGTTCAACTTCTATACAATAAGACATTTGGGAATTGTTAGGGACAATTGATTTGGACTTAGTGGAGATAGTGCGTCCCATCTCTACTCTGCTTGAGTTTTCCCTGCTCAAATATCTCAGTTGATATTGCATACACTTCTGGTTTTCTAGTGCAATTGGCCACATAATGCCCTCTTCATCCGCACTAAAAGCAAGTGTTCATAAAAGGTTCGCGTATATAGTTTGGGGTGGAAGGACCAGGTCAAAAGTTGCTGGTAAGGTTCCAAGGTTACGGACAAACTGGTGAAGCGTACACGGGCTGAAAAGGCTCTACTGACTCATATGAGGGACAAATACGTTCCAGCGGCTGATAACCCGGTCACTGCGGCCTATATCCTGAAAGGGTTGAAGCGGGGGCAGCAGAGATTTTTCAGGCTACGTTGGGGGTGCTGATCATGGTGGAGAGTTGATATAAGGTGTTCATGATTCAAATAAGTCCAGTATCTCCATCCAACATGTGAGACATAGTGTTATATAGTTCCTGATGTGGTTTGACATCCACCATCATCACTATACCCACATCCTCAGTGGATAAAATCTTAGCTCCAAGTAGAAAGTATGCTTACACCAAAAACAGCTTGCAAATTCTAACAGGGTCTCGTTTTGGTAAAACTGTATAGTCATAAAATCAGCTTTCCATTAGAACATTTTGGTAGCGCCCCCAAACAGCCGGATAACAATAGCTTTGACTTGTTCATAAGAAAATGAGCTACTTGGAAGATAACAGGTAACATGATCAGCGCTTTCCGCATCTAGAGTGGACAGCAACAATTTTAATTTTTATTGATGGTAGCCCCTTCCACAGTGAATTCAAAAACGCTTAAAGTAACCGTGTAGGTTTCTGTCATGACTGAAAGGAGGTAATTTTTCAATAAACGAATTCACTTTGCTCTAGGTTTCAGTTGCAAACAGCCAGCAAATTTGTTTCAGAGTGACTATGGGACCATCCCTTTGTACATTATCATATGGCTGGCCGGATGAACTCAAATTCATTGAAAAGGACTCAGAAGAAGTGGTGTCATGTGGGAGTGCATCATACCACCTGAGGGATATTCATTTGCTGATCAATAGCAATCTTCCCCAGAATCACCACTGACTGCCCATTTCCCCCAGCTCCGGCTTGCCCCACAAACTGTTCATTGATCAACTGCTCCGCTTTTACCAAATAACATTTACACTGTTTATCTGTAAGTCCTGGGGACCAGCCCCTGCAATTGAATAGGGAGCAACACCCCTTTCGAACAAAAGGGGTCCAAAGGCCCAAGTGGACCCCCTGTCACAGTTGAGCGACCTGGCGCACGTGGTTGATGAGTGCTGTGTGACTGCCCTTCCTCCTAAAGACAACCAGGTTTCTCTCTTCCCCCCTCCTCAATCTTGGTAAGACTAATAGGGGGATCTGCCAGGAGATTAGGCAAACCACGGGCCATGGACAGTCCCCTGGGACCTCTCACTCAACAGGGAAAATATGCCAAAATTTTGAAGAAATAGCCAGTACAAGTATCAGAGCCCGGTCTGTAAATTCTGGGCTGTATGGCCAGTCTGGACTGGCCGTGGCCAAAAATCAAAATGACACATGATTCAGGTTTCGAACAGATTGCAAGCACCTCAGACCAGTTGCCCCTACTCCAGGATGGACCTGGGAATTTTAGATCGCGCAAATAGTCATATTGAGAGTTCAGACCAGGTTGCAAATGAGCTAGCACCAAAGCCACAGCCCCCCGGGACAAATCTGAGGAATCTAAACCATGTGAACAGGCTGACTCGAATGGTCAGGGCCCAGATTGGTACCATTGACCTGTTTTAACCCCAAAAATTTAGAAAAATCTGCAAAAGTTTTTGATTTTTGCCAAGATTTTGGACATCCCCCCGCCCTCCTCCCCACCAGCCAACCAAATCCCATCGCCAATCCCCAATCACCCAATCCCATGGCATCTCACTATGCGATTCTCCCCATACTTAAGGCAACTGCCCTGCTGAAGCAGTTGTTGGTTCATTCTCTAATCTTCCTGCGCTTTGCACTAAATAAAAACCAAAATACCTCAGACACCTTGTCGCGGCCTCTGCCTGTTTCTTTTCCAAAAATTCTGCTGATTAGTCCAGCAAAGCATGCTGTTATCCAAATAATCATTCCGATGATTGCTGACTGGGTCATCCAGTCACTTGACCCTGCCATGCGGCGGCGGATTGTATCCACCATAAACCATCTCACCCCCAATGATGAAGTCATTTCTCCATTTATTTTTGCATATCCGCCTAACATGAATCCATCTGTTTGCTCCGTTGCTGGGATATCTGAGACTGCTCTCCTGCTGGAGAAGCGCCAGGGCACCCCTGCCCCAGTGCTCACGAACTTGGCCCCCA
>JAKSZP010003094.1:0-73601 GCA_022478985.1 Massospora cicadina | reverse complement strand
TTTTTGTTTAGTAATTTCTTTTGTATTAGTCAATTTTTACTTGGGATCCTATTGATCAGGGCGGCGTGCCATTGTCCAAGTAAAATGACAGGGTATACGATTTAAGTGCTACCAAGAAGCTATATCTTAAATTATAATCACTATCCTGTCTATTGTCATCACACAATAGATGCATGAAACTGCATTCCACACCTAAAGAAGAACCAGCCCTCTGAAGCAGAAACCAAAATTCAACACTTCTGCTTCCAGCCATGCTCCCAAGTGACAAACAGGACCAGCTGTTGGCTTGGTGGTGAATGGAAGTTTCAATGAGGTCGTTGCTCTTTTCGCCTCCTATGCCTGGTAAGGAGTCTTGATGTTGTATTAGTTTGTTGGCCCTGGGTAGATGGCATCCACTGGGTCTGATATTTGCCCAGGAGTATGATTTCCGTTTTCTCAGTGTTAAGTGATGCGTTACTTATGGCTTAATAACTCTTGTATTATCTTCTCAATTCTACAAGTGTCCTGATTGTTGGATATGCCCATCATACAATCATCAGTGAAGGCCATCATTTTGACTGGTGGTTGGCCCTTGACGTTGATTCCCCTGAGAAGTGTGTTTGTATTCCTGATTAAGGGGTCTAAACTAAAATTATAGAGTAGAGGGATTAAGGGGTCTCCTTGTTTAAGTCTTCTCTGTGGGATGATTGGGTTGGTTAAGAAGCCTGCTCCCCGAACAGTCATGGTAGCAGACTCTGTAAACAACATCACCCAGTTTATGAATCTATTTGGGAGCTTGAATTTTTAAAGGCAGGCCCTAAGATAGGTTCAGTTCACCCTGTAGTATGCCTTTTTTTAGTACTAGATGGTCCTACCTGTTGTATGCCTTTTGTTGGTCTAAAAAGACAAGCGCTCCAGAGATGCTGGACTGGCAGACATTCGCAATTGTGTGGATGTTTTTTCATATGGATCTTCCTGGAACAAATCCATATTGTGATGGGGATATCGCGTCAGTTGCAATTTCTCCTAGTCGTTTGGCCATAATTTTTATGAAAATTTTTGCATCTGTGTTGGTTAGGGAAATTGGTCACCAGTTGGAGAGGTATAATATGTCTCCTTTTTTTACAGTGACTGTGTAGGCTTCTTTGCCTCTAGGTAGGAGCATGTTTCCATAATACACTTATTCATTGAAGCTAGAAGAATGTTAAAAATGTTAGTAAAGTATTTTATGTAAAATTAATAAGGAATCTCGTCAGGTCCAGGGCATTTCACTCTTGGTGCACTGCATACTAATCCCATAATTCCTCGCGTGATATTAAGTTGATTGAGTTGTTATTTTGGGCCGCAGTGTCAATATGTGCGCTTCTAAGAAATTTTTTTGATATTTTCTGGTTTGACCAGATCAGATTTATACAATTTCATATAAACCTGTGCACTTCAGTCAAGACTTCTTTGGGTGTTTCTGCTATGTATTTGTCTGGTCAACGGACCTGTGTGCAAGCTATTGTATTTTTCCAGGTGTGGAATTGGCGGAAAAAATAGCTTGAGCAAGTTTCTCTTATCTCTTATGTTTTTGCCTTTATATTGAACTCCAACTCAGTGTTGATGTTCGCAGATCAGGGTGTTTAGCCAAGCAAAAACCTCCACCCATTTATGACCCCATCCTGAGCTGTATCCCATGCATGGTACATTGTTTTCTAGATGGTCAATTTCTGTCAAGGTGTGCTTGATAATGGCTAAAGATGCCCTGTGTCTTCTAGATGATGTATATCTAATTTGTTGGGTTGTTGATTTTTTGAAGTTTTCCCAGGTGGTTAGTGGGTCCAAGCAAAAAGGTGTTTGAAAATCCCAGGTTATGGATATTTCCTCCATCCAGGATTGAAATTCCAAGTCAGCTAAACTTTCTGGGCATATTCTGCACCATCTGGGTGCTTGGGTGCTTGGTTCCACCAGTTTGTTAGATACTGAGACAAGCCAATGGTCAGAAAACTCAATCTTTTGTAGTTTTAAATTTTTGAATTTGGTGCCAGAAAATTATTGGTGCAAGTATTAGGTCTATCCTTGACATAGAGACAAGTGTACCATTGTGTACATGTGGGCATGTCATGTTTTGTAGCAGGGGTAGCCTTTTTGGTAGAAGATCATATAGTCACATAGTGGCCTTTAGTACACAGAGTTCCACTTGCCCTTGTGGTATCTCCGTTGTGTATGGCCATCAGTCTGTATCTGGGTTAATCCAGCAGTTCATGTCTCCCATGATGAAAGTACTTGCCGGTAGATTTAGTTGTGTTAGGGCTGTTAGGAATTCTCTTCGGTCATGTGCACCATTTGGGGTGTACACACTGGCTATTATGTGCACTTTGGTGTGCCATGAGAAGGTTACAGTGAGTACGCGGCCATCCAGAAACAAATTTTTATTGATAAATTTAAAGTTTTGGTTCACATGTACTATCACCCCACAGTGTTGCGATCAAAATGATATTGTTGGGAGGAGCATTTTTTCCCATGACCCCTCCTCTCCCTGTGGACAGTGGGTTTCCTACACCGCCAGGATATCCACAGGTGGGTTTTGTAGGAGACTCAAATTCTTGGCCTGGGACATTAAGGCCTTGAGTCCTGCTAAGTTCAGCATCCCTATCTCTACTGAGACGCCCAATGCACCTCAGGAGTGGTTAGCAGGGCCCCCTGTCCCTACTCCCTCACTCACATTACTCTCCAATGCACCTCTGCTGCGGAAAGCATAGCCATGAGTAGGAGTTGGGGTGTATTCTGCCCCTTTCATTGCCACTGTTTTCACTCCTCTCTTGGCTTTGCCTGGTTTCAATTTATGATTGCAATGCACCTGTGTGCTTTTATTGGATGCATTATTTTCTTGCGCATTCCATTGTTGATTTACCTTCCCAATTGGGTTAAATTCCACAATTTTGGGGGATGCGCTGAACCCCAGTTTTGCTGCATTCATTTCCAAATTGGGTTCCACCAAATTCAATCTGGTCGGATTGAGTGTTTGGTTTTCCACAGGATTTGATTGGTTCATTGACTTGAATTCCTCCATGTCTTCCTGGATCTGTTCTGGCAAAAAAGATGATTCCACCGAGGCCTTTGCCTTGTCTGTGGCCAGCTTGTAAGCTTGTTTGGCCATTTTTTGTTCTTTTGGGGAAATTGGGTCAATTATTTTATATTGCCCATGTTCTCCCCAGTTGAAAGCTTGTGTTGTATCCGTGATTTTGGCATACTCTGAGTTGTCTTTGCCCATTTCCTCCTCACAGAATTCCATTTCTCTCAGGCCTTCTTTTATGGGGCAAGCGTGAATATTGTGCCTAAAGACCTGGCAGTGGTTGCATATGGGGGGTGCGCTTTCCACTGTTGCGCAGAACAGCTGGGATTTTTTCCCATCAATGGTGAAGGATGCTATGTGAGGTATTTTTGTAATATCCTCTACTACATTCTGGTTCAGGGAAATTATTGCTATTGCCTTCCCAGTGCTAAGGGTCAGCATCAGCTGGAATCTCTGCATCTCAAATTGCTTGATTTCTCCATAGGCTTCCAACCCTTCTTGGAGATGTCTTTTGACTACTGTGATGCCAGTGTGGTTAGAAGATAATCAAAAATTATCAAAATGTCTTTGGGTTCTGTCCAATGGGTGCGTTTGGTTGGTACCAAATGCTGTACGTTGGGAAGGTTGAGTACTACTCTGACCTTTGCTGCTTCATTCGCTTCTTCTGCGGTTTTGAACCCAAGATCTACCCAACCTTTGCAGATAGTATGGGTTGTTAAGTACACTGCGTGCAGGAAAAATTTATGTTGGGCTTCACCAAACTTTTTCCACATTGTCAGTGTTTCTACGCCCAGGAAACTCATATCCCATGTTCCACCAATGACAATGGTTGCAATTTGGATACTTCCATATAACTGCAGTATTTTACCAGAAAAATTAACAAAACCCGCGGGGGGTGCCACCTCAGGTTTTTTTATTTTTACTGAGATTTTCATTTGTACCTGTGCGCTTGGTACCTTTGGGTGGTGCAGGTCTGGGTCCACTGCCCTTTACTGCGTTCACCCAGCTCTTTGCTTTATTACTCATACTCATCTCACCTGGTATTGATTATCAAATTGTGCTGTTTGAATCAAATTGTATTACTAAAAGTGATAGTAATAGGAAAGAAAAGTTTTGGTTTTTGGTAGTTTTTACCAATTTATTTTTATTTATGATGTCATAATTGAAATTGGTATTAGCAATGCTAAACCTAAAAATCGTTTGCTAACACTTTTGTCACCTCATCATTCAGGTATGGATAATAGGGCCCTCATGTAAGCATACCCATCACCCATATTTGGGTGACATGGCAAAAAACGTGTTAAACCTTATAATTTTCAGAACCTTTATATTTTAAACTTACCATTGCCAGGTTACAAAATGACTGAGGTTTAAATGGTTCAATACCTGAACCAATTAACCATTGCTTCCTCATTTAATTGCAAAGATAAACCTTTATAATTCTTAAATGCCTTGCATTAAAGCCCAGAATTATAGTTATAAGTGTTTTAATTTAGATACAACTTTAGTTTACCACCACACTAGTTGCATAGTTTTAATTAATAGTAGGGCTAATATAAAAAAGTCTTATATATAGAATTGATTTACCAATATTCTCTGACCCAAGTGGATATAAAATCTGGCTACCCCCACTTAATTTTTGGTAATTGTAACAGATTCTCATTAAAGAACATGATGTATGATATATTACTACATTTTACTCTATATTTTTAAACTTCAATTGTCACATGAACTAGTAGATTATATCAATGCCACAACTTGGATTACCCTCACACAAAGGCATGGTATACTCTTTCTCTGCCATCTTCTGAGTCACCACCTCTTATTTTGTTTGAATCTTGCAATCTGATAATGCACTTAACTTTTATATTACCTAAGTGGGGATAAAAACCTCAGCATAATCAGAATTACCATAAGATATAATGTAGCCCTTGGCTTCTATCAACTCATGGCTATTGGACTAAGTACCTCACCTTACTAGCACTTTCATTGGTTAGTCATTGTCATTAGTGCACCTGGATATGTCCTTCATGAGGCAGAAATTCTTAGTGCAATACAATCCATGATTGTTTGATTTTTTTATCAAAACTTGGTAATCTGAACCATTTTCTTCTTTTGATATGGAGTCAAATATTACTACCATTAGTTTCAGCCTACTATTTAGGAGGCCTTATTGCACCTAAACATCTTTCTTGAGTCTAACCCTGTGACATGTATCCAAACAGTAATGGTATCAGCTGTCAAAGCCGCTCCAGCTTGATTGTATCCTGTTTGTAAGGGTCTATGCAATGGCCATTAGGGTAGACAGAATGCTGCATCCCTTTTAATAAAAAAAGGAAAATCCCTAATCACTATCACTGGAAAAATAGCAGGCTTGGGACATACCCTAGATGAATGATGGGTGGCCGCTGCCCCCAGACTGAGTCCACCCCATCCCTCAACTTATTGTAAGGAGATTTCTATAATTCTCCTGTTCCCAGCATGGTAGTGCTCAGTGCACAGGGCCAACGCCAGGGAACTAGCCGTTAGAATAAAAGTCACTATTGCCCAGCAGAGGGTGCTGGAGAAATAATAACTCAAGCAAAAGTGAGCGATTATTAGGGTAAAAACCCAACAAAAAATGATGCGGTGCACTAAGGGAGAAATGGTAAATGTCACAGGTTGGAGGGGACCAGGGCGAAACAATGGTGCACTAGGTGATAGCCTAATCATATATAACATGTGGTGGTTAAGGTAGTGTGAGACCTCCTTGAAGAGGTCCGCGCACAGGGTCATTTGAGATATCATAGATAAAATGGTAAAAATGGGGAAATGTTTATTGGGAAGTCGACCAACAAGGAGTGTTGGTCATGGGAAACATAATTAAACTACTGTGGGGGAATATGGGGTTTGCTGAAGTGGGCCCAAGCACTGACCCACCAATAGGCAGACACTTCCATCCAAATTCGTTGTTTATACTAAAACTGACTTCACTCAAGTAATTGATTAAAGTTGGATCTGACACAAGAACGTTGTTTCATAAGTGGAACGGGTTTCAAAACCCCATTCCTCAACTAACCAAATGGAACCATTCACGTTAAGTAAGTAGACCGTCCATTTTAATGACTGGCTGACGTAAGGGGCTGGGCATTTGGCACCTCACTAGTACCAACCTAGGCATATTTAGCCTGTACCAAGCATTGGTCTAGTGTATGCCTAAGGTCATGGTGGGCCTATAACTTCACCTTCTGGGCCTCCTGGTGCTCAGCCTTATCCTTGGGGTTGGTCCCCACTATGATGTCATGTGACCATGACACTGATGGATATCATGACCCATTAGTAATCATTGAATCTGATGAGGCATATCTGGCTAAAATCAAGAGTGTACGCTGAGACAATCATAAGAAATCAGCAGGTTGCAATCAAATCCCTTAGAAGGGCAGAATTATCCTTCTCAATTGATAAAATCCCTGAGTGTTGATATTGATTATCCTGAAGATGCTATTGTTGCAGATGGGACTATGAGTACTAGAAGATTATTCCTCAACCGGTTAAATGAACAGAGTTCAACCTAAACTGGAAAAAGTGTGGTTAACTTACCTATCACAGATGGAATTGGAAAAGCTCCTTTTATAGATGCAGGTGAGGCAAGAAACTTATCCCTTAAAATGAGTGATGTCATACAAAACATTTTACCACCGGATGCTTCAGAAAATTTGATATATAAAGATGATGACATTACTAAAGAACCTATGAAAATTGACCTTCTTTTATACCTTTGAGGATGAAATAATTTGCAAGTCATTGATAACCAAGTGATAATTTGACCAAATTACTATTATGGGAATGCTTGAGGCTTTTGTTTGTATATTACTATATCTGGCAAGAAAGCATTTTAAGACCTATAAAAACTGATGTGATATGCATAAAATGAATGCAATTGACAAACCTGATGTCTAGAGGCACATTACTAAATATGGTTATCAGGCAATAAACTAGGAAGATGCTACCGCCTATGACCCAGAAGTAGGGACAGAAGAAAGGGCCCCTGAGCATTCATGTTCAGGGTAATTGCCATGAGAAGGAGCTCACAGAAACAGAAATTATCACAAATGGATGAAATTTCTAAAGTGGCAATCAGATGCCGCCTCACTAGGGGTTTTTATAACTTAAATACTGCTACTCATATTCTCAAATTATTCTACAATTATCATTAATTTTATTCTTGATCTTTTACTAGAAATATAAAATACTCCACTCTTTAATCTAATAAAAAAGCTTTTCTACAGAATCTCAGCTTTTCCTTTTTGTTTCACTTATAGTGGTTTAAGTGATTTAATTGCCAGTAGCCAGTATTGGATAAGCAATCAAGATAAATACAGTGAACGGTCTGAGATCTGCTTTGTTCAAATAAGTCATTTGATATACTGGATACCTCAGATCTGAGTTGCCAAGGGAGATGTTAGATTGAATTCCGCTATGTCCCAATGGCTAAAGTATAGAGAACATGACAGATAGTGTCAACTAGAGAATCGCTAAGTGTGCAAATAATTTACACAAGAGATTAATGCTACAGCGGGTAGCATCAGAGGAGGATCTTCTCTATGCGGATGTTTGTGATCTAATAGAAAATTGTCTGGTGCCTAATCTGTGTGGAGTAGACCCCATGAGAAACAAGTCACCTCTGATGTTAAGCGAGCTAAGTTTAGTGAGCTGAGTGTGGTGTTAACTATAGGGGTGAATCATCAGGACAGAGTGAGGATCATGAGATTTCTAATGAGCAGTTAGACAATAAAGCGGATATGAAAGTAGATCATAAAGATGATTCCTCTGAACTCCTGGTGAAGGAGGATACAATCCATTCAAGGCTCCATACCCTAAAATTAGATATTCATGATCTATGTAACCAGCTTGAGCGCATTAAGGAGACCACAAGAAGAGCATGAATTGCCTCTATTTTTAGGGACTGGTGTACTACTGACCTGGTTGGGGGTAGCTAACCATGAGCTTGCATAACCAAGAGGTATAAACCAGTATGACAAGGACACTAGAAGTGTCCAGGTATAAGGAATGGTGGGTAAGCTGGTATGGGAGTTGCCTAAAGATATGGTTTTAAATAGGGGAAAGTTGATAGGGATTTTCTTGTAGGATGGGGTGTTAGATCGGTACTGATAACACTTTAGTAAATAAACTTAATAGTGTTTGCATTATAAAGAAAGTTTTTATTGACTGCAAAGATTAACCAAGTGAATGCCTTGGTTTTATACTCACTAAACTTCCTGGACTTACCTAAGCTTAATTAATTTCTAAAACAGTGCACTATTCTCTGGAGCTTGTGGTATTGCAACTTGCATATTATTTTGGAAGGCAGTGGAATTGTTCCAGTCACATTGTAAATTCGTTTTGGGGCAAATAATTGACTCAATATTATTGCAATTGAGGTAAATTAGATCATTAATCGAACATTTTTACTACAATTATTCATTTGATATGCAATTAATTGATCTAACTTCATCACATATCCTCTTGATATGATTGATGATATCTGTAATCTTAAGAGTTCCACTAATGTCAGGATTTACTCTGACATCTATGCCTTTTGTGAGATGACTTTCACCTATAAAAAAGCTGGAAGCTACCAACAAGGATCTGGAGGATCAAATTTTATTCCTCAAAAAGGAGAACGGATAAAACATCTGTGCTATGAATGATTATAAAGAGCGCTTAAATAAGCACAACAACATACTTTTTGCTATGGACAAGAGTATAGATGACTTGAAGGCACAATTGCATAATATACCAAAACCTACCTCTACTTGACCAGTAAATTGATTGGAGGCACTAGTATTGGTCATCTAACAGACTGCAATGCTACTGGTCAGGACTGTGTCATGGAAATGGCAGAAGAAGTTTAGACTGGCCTGCCAGTCAGGATGTGTGAACACCCAAAAAGCAATCCAGAATGCCAGAGGCATTGCTGACTGTACAACTTAATATGGAGCCAGGAAATGTGATACCACGAAGTGGTGGTGTTAACAGGGTAAATAGTCCCAACGGCAAACCACACTGAATCCATTCCCAACTCAGTGGTTCTAACTGCAGGAGGTGGGATTACTGGGACATTCTTGACGAGATTCTTGGCTTGAGAGGCCAACTCATTGGGGGCGATAGGGAGATGAATTCTCTCTATCCATTGTTGTACATAGGGCCATAAAATCCCCATGTGTTGTTGTCAGAAATTCATAAGAGCGGGGTTGTATGACCAAAAGTGTCAGACTCGCTGGGCCCAACCAATGATAGAGGGAGCCATGGTGACTAAAAGAATTGGTAAAGCCCACCCAGAGTGCGGGGCAATGGGCCACCAGGTAATGCCATCTGGGATGCGGTTAGAACGGAAAATAAAGAAATTTTGATTTTTTTGGCAAAAATTTATTGGGAAAGGAAAGTAAGAGAATCAACCAACAATTTTCTCAGTGCCATGCAACTGTTTAAATAGTGGTTGATTGGGTAGTGACAGGATGGGGTCAGGACCCAACAAATTTGGCCTGACTAGCACATTGTTTGGGAATGGGGGGGTATATTCTTTGGGAACTGACATCGCAAAATTTGGCAGCAGTCTGAGTCTCTGTTGGTTTGACCTCAAACATCTGAAGCAGGGCTCAACTATGTTTCTGATGATTAGCATGACGGCGTTTGGCCTGATGGGCAACGGGAATCCCCCAAGGCCATCCCTTATAGGGATGGGTCCATTTGGTTGGGAACAGATTTGGGATGGCCAACCCACCCATGCTCAGTTGTTTAACCGTTCATTCAGTCAACAGCAGCACATTGGGTACAACACCCAAATGACTATTTGAGGGCTTTGAGCCCTCGTCAATAGCACCTGATATTTGTTCAATTGGTCTGGAGATTGAATTGGAACCGTCAGGAAATCTGGCCAATATCTCATTCTTCATGCTTTTACAGTCATTCGAATTTTGGTCATCAGCCAGATAGCCAGCCAAATTAGATCTGACCAATTTAAATTCGGTAATCTCAGCACAGATTTCACTAATTCCCCACAACAGTTCTGCTGAGGTAAGTGTGGGTATTGGAGGTGGGATCCAAAGCAGACGAGCTGTTACCCATCGCTTATCTACTACATGAGCGAGGTCACTCTGAGTGATGAAAGGTACCGCCATCCTCTTCAGTGTCTTTTTATTCAGGAACGGGAATATGGCCTGATCAAGAGCCAAAGGACGTTTCTCAAGACTTACATCACCCTTTCATTTTTCCAAAAGAATGGCACCCCCACCAGGAAATTTTGCCAGAGCCACATTCTTTTGTGCTTTAGGTAGCTTGATAGCCATAATCATCGCGATTTTCTGAGGAGGGCGGGGGGCCCCAGGGTGGGATGCATGGAAAGCTTTGACCAGGGCCATGCAGTTCGCGCAATCGCGTGCCTTGACCCAACTATTTTTGTAGGCTGGGTATCCTTTCCAGGCCACAAGATATTGGACTGAACGTTGCGACTTGCGAGATGCCAAGATAGCCTCTACCTCAGCTTCTTCCTCATTATTGATGACGATCAGTTCTGGGTCCATGGGAATTACACCCTTGAAGGGTGACAATTAGGAAACATGGAAGACTGGGTGCTGCTTCCAATGTGCAGGAAGCTTCAGGCGGAACTCCCCGTTACCCAATACTTCCTCCACTAAGTGAGGACCTGAACGCTTACTGGCGAACTTGAGGGAAGGGGTTTGAATTTGCAAATGACAGGTATCAAGCATGACATAAGAACCCACCATAAAGTCATGACCCAGAAGCCGCTTACAGTCCGCAAATCACCTATAGTCATCAATGGCTTTGGTGAGGTGTTCCCACACTAAGGCTTGAGTTGATCAAATATGGGTAGCATGATCCGCGGCAGCTTGAACCTCAGGTCACAAGCATGGCCTGACTGAAAATGATGGGTTATAGCCCAACGTTGCTTTATATGGTGAAAACCCCATGGATGCGTGGATCCCGTTATTGTATGCAAATTGAGCGAGAGGCAAGTCACTGGACCAAGTATCCTGCGCTGCTGTGGCGTAGCAGCGCAGGTATTGTTTAATGACTTGATTAACCCTCTCAGTCTGTTTGTTGGACTGGGGGTGATATGCCATGGATTGACAGGGGGTTATCTTCAGGATCAATAGGTGTTCACTTCAAAAGTGTGCGGTAAACTGAGTAAACCAGTCACTAACAATTTCCTGGGGAAGACTGAACATCGAAAACACATGTCATACAAAAAGATGGGCAGTTTCTTCCAATGTAATTTCAGAAGTGCAAGGAATAAAAAGTGAAAATTTTGTAAAGCAATACACCACTACCATCACCAGTGTGAACCCATTAGAAAAGGGGAGATCGATGATAAAATCTACAGACAATGAGGTCCACAGACCTTCCGCCTGCTGTAAAGGGTGTAAGAGACCATTCTTACCAGAGCGATCTGACTTGGTCCTAGCACAAGTAACACAATTAGAGATCCAAGCTGGAACCTCTTTAGTCAGTCCTGCCCAATTGAAGGTTCGTTTGATCAGATCAATGCATTTCTTGTTACCAGGATGCCCAACCATGGAGGGATCATGGTGTGCATGGAATACTTTTAGGCGGAAGGAGGGGGAACCCACACACAAAAAATGGAAGTGGATGAGCCCCTCTTCTAAGGTGTATAGGGAGTGTTTGGGAATCGAGTGAGTCAACTGCTCGACCAACTCCACGCCCTCAGGGCAGGCCGTTTGACCAGCTAACACCTGGGCCAATAATGGATTGTTGGGAGACAACGCGGTGGAGGAAACAATGGAGGGAATGATTGACAGAATCTGAGTGGCAGGGATCATGGTAACAAGATCCACTTCCTCAGGTTCCAAGGGACAGTGAGCTGAGCTACAGCTTAGGAAGTCAGGAAGGACATTGAGCGCACCTTTGATAAATTCATATTTGAAGTTAAAACTGCACAAGTCCCAATAGGTTTGGGCCTGCTGGTGCACTAATTTTTGGGGTTTGCAGAAATACAAGAGAGCCTGGTGATCCGTGCGAATTGTTAGCTCATGATGAGCACCCTGTAACAGATATTGTCAATGAGTTAAAGCCCATGCAACAGCCACCAGTTCCTTATCATAAATGGCCCAACATTGCTCCATAGTAGTGAATTTTTGGGAAAAATAAGTGACTGGATGTTCAAGACCATCATGTTCCTGAAGCAGCACCACGCCCACTGCTACCAACAAAGCATCACATGTGATGATATACAGTTTGGTGGGATTGGCATGTTTCAAAATGGGAGGAGACATGAACACCTCCTTGATCAATTTGAACGCCTGCTGGCATTTGGGGGTCTACAAAACGGTACTTTTTTTCCAGTGAGGGGATGGAGCGGAGCGGCCAACTGGGAAAGTGTGGGGGGAATTTTTTTTAAAAAAATGATAGTTCCCAAGAAGCTCCAAAGTTGCTTCTGTGTAGCCAGAGTTGGCCATTCTCAGATTGCATTTAATTTGTTGGGAGAAATAGTGACACCTTCTTTGAGAACCAGGTTTCCGATAAATGTGACCTCTTCCTTATAAAACTCGCACTTAGAAGCTTTGAGGAACAGCCCTGCTTTATGCAAAGCGACTACCACCGCTTCCAAGTCAATAGCATGTTGTTCAGGAGTTGGGGAATGAACTAGGATATCATCAATGTATGCAATATCACAAGAGAACCAGAGATCCCCTAACGCATTGTCAATCATTTGTTGAAATGTAACGGGAGCATTTTTCAACCCAAAGGGCATTATGCAAAATTGAAAAATGGCTCGCCTCATTTGGATTTCGGTTAACCATTCCTGTCCTTCCATCACCTAAATTTGTTTGAGAGCGTTCACCAGATCTAGTTTTGAAAACACACAGGATTTGGCAATTGCCTGACTGATTGTCTGCTCTAAAGGCAATGGGTAGGGATCTGTAACTGTTATTTTGTTCAAGTGACCGTAATCTATGCAAGGACAAAGTGATCCATCCGATTTTCTTGCAGAGACAATAGGGGAGGCGACAGGGGAGGTTTTTTTGAACAACCAACCTTTTTTTAACGTATCGTCCAACCAGGTATTGAGTGCAACCTCTTCCTCCGCTGTATGAGGGTACAGAGTGCAGTTAATGTTCACCAATTCCACGGTTGTATGAAATCCATAATTGTACCTAGTATGTTTTGGCAGTCAGTCCGCTTTTTCCATGTTAAAGATTCCCCAATATTGCATTAAGCTTTCAGGAAAATTGGCCAGAATGCCCGTGGAGGTAACTAAGGTAGTGATAGAGCTGGTCCCTTGTTTTTTTTGAGGGTGTTGATCAAAGGGAATTCTCCCTCTGAATCATCATTGGTAAATGACAATGTATTAGACTCTAAGTAATCTTCACATGTTGTCAACGCCACCATCCCACACCCAGGATCACCAGGAATACCAAGTTTAGCATGGCCAAAAAACGATTGCAGAAGTTATATTGGTGGATTGAGAAGTGTATCGGCTGGCAAATGACATACAAAGACTGGTAAGCAGAAGAGGCCACCATTACTGAGGAACCCACATCCATTTCCAATTTTGATTGCTGTGCCAACTCAATGCTCATAAAGTTCCCCACTGCTCCGGTATCCACCAGAGCTTCAAAGGAGACATGATGTGGACCAATACTGATTTTCATAGGGACAAGGAAATAAGCAGAATTCTATTTATTGGGAGATTTGACTGACCCATGGATGACCAAAGAAATAATGGGTATGTTGGGACCAGGATCAAAGTTCTTAGCTGGGGTGAAAATTGGAAGTTTAAGAGCGGGAGAAATCATTTATTCTGTCTGTACTTGAACAGAATCATCCATAGTTAACTCTGGAGATGCCAACTCGGACTTGGGGGTTATGGCAGGGTTAGGACCCACTTCAACTGCTATTCTGGTATTGGGCACACCGTCTATGTCTTTGTTAGGAAATCCTATCATAAAGTTCCCCTTCTGATATGGGGAAACGTGGCTAGGTAACGCTTTGATAGTAGTTGCGGTGGCACATATTTGATTTGCTGATTCCTGGATAGTAGACCAGGCCACGTGATGAGTGGAAACCAAATCCAAGCTCACTCTAAAAACTGCCTGAAGCATATTAAAGGATAGACCTGATGTGGAAGCCAGCTCACGAAAGATAGAAATCAGAGAATCCAAACAAGGGGCTTCAGCCATGGTTAGGAGTAGTCTGAATAAGTGGTCTGATTGGGACACATGGGGTTTTAAAGCAGCTGATACAACAGCCACCAGGGGGATGGAGTCTCTTTCTTGTGAAGAAGAATGCAAAAGGCTTCTCACCCAATGGCGGGCATCTCCGTCCACGGCGTCTAACAACATGAGACCTTGTTGGGCATGAGATTTTGCAGAAGCGTTACTGAGTGCAATCGTTGTCCACATTTAAACTTCAGTGAGAGCGTTGAGAACCTGATTGGCGATCTCTTGGGAGGGGATACTTGATCCTTTTCCTGGGCTGGGGGAAGTAAGAGAAGATGCAATCTGCACATCTTGGGTGGCTTGAAGAAAGTTTCCCAAAATAGAGTGGATGCTTCTCCTGAAGTCAGAAAGTGACCAAAAGAACAACAAACAACACACAACTGATTGTACGTTCATCTGGTAGAGGGTAACCACTGTGGCGCCTAATTTGAAAATCAAGGTGGAAGTGGCTGGAAGTAATGGTTGGTCGATTATGTCATGGAAACGGCAGAAGAAGTTTAGACTGGCCTGCCAGTCAGGATGTGTGAACACTTAAAAAGCAAGCCAGAATTCCAGAGGCATTGCTGACCATATGACTTGATATGGAGCTGGGAAATGTGATACCATGAAGTGGTGGTGTAACAACAGGGCAAGGAGTGTCCCAACGGCAAACCACACTGAATCATTCCCAACTCAGTGGTTCTAACTGCAGGAGGTGGGATTACTGGGACAGTCTTGACGAGATTTTTGGCTTGAGAGGCCAACTCATCGGGGGCAATAGGGAGATGGATTCTCTCTATCCATTGTTGTACATAGGGCCATAAAATCCCCATGTATTGTTGTCAGAAATTCATAAGAGCGGGGTTGTATGACCAAAAGTGTCAGACTCGCTGGCCCAATTGACAATAGAGGGAGCCATGGTGACTAAAAGAATTGGTAAAGCCCACCCGGAGTGTGGGGTGACAGGCCACCAGGGAATGCCATCTGGGATGTGGTTAGAACGGAAAATAAAGAAATTTTGATTTTTTTGGCAAAAATTTATTGGGAAAGGAAAGTAAGAGAATCAACCAACAATTTTCTCAGTGCCATGCAACTGTTTAAATAGTGGTTGATTGGGTAGTGACAGGATGGGGTCAGGACCCAACAAATTTGGCCTGACTGGCACATTGTTTGGGAATGGGGGGTTTATTCTTTGGAAACTGACATCACAAAATTTGGCGGCGGGCCAATTCTCTGTCAGTTTGACCTCAAATGTCTGAACCAGGGCTTGAATATGTTTCCAATGATTAGCATGATGGCATTTAGCCTAATGGGCGACGGGAATCCCCCAAGGCCATCCCTTATAGGGATGGGTCCATTTGGTTGGGAACGGGTTTGGGATGGCCAACCCACCCACGCTCGTTTATTTAACTGTTCATTCAGTCAACAGCAGCACATTGGGCACAACGCCTAAATTACTATTAGAGGGCTTTGAGCCCTCATCAATAGCACCTGATATTTGTTCAACTGGTCTGGAGATTGAATTGGAACCATAAGGCGATCCAGCTGATATATCATTCTTCATGCTTTTACAGTCATTCGAATTTTGGGCATCAGCCAGATTGCTGGCCAAATTAGATCTGACCAATTTCAATTCAGTAATCTCAGCACAGATTTCACTAATTCCTCACAACAGTTCTGTCGAGGTAAGTGTGGGTATTGGAGGTGGGATCTGAAGCAGATGAGCTGTTACCCATCGCTCATCTACTACATGAGCGGGGTCGCCCTGAGTGATGAGAGGTACCACCATCCTCTTTGGTGTCTTATTTTTGGGAATGGGAAGATGGCCTGATCGAGAGCTAAAGGACATTCCCTGAGACTTACAGACTGCCACACAACTGGTTATCAGGATTTCTACCCAAATTAAAGATTTTGATGAGGTAGTTGATGGGAATTGAACCTGAGTTATTAAAATAGCTGAAACTACCATTGGAGAAAATCCCAAACAATTTCAAGCCCTCTTGATATTGGGGACAATCCTCAACTAATGCAGTCAAATATTACTCGCCAAAACCCCCTAATATTGGGGTTCAAACCCGTTATATGCAGCAAATGAATCCTATTTAACATATATGAACAACCTGCTTCAGAATCCCCATCTGGTAATGAGAATAGTCTTAGCTTAGTATGCATAGAAATTTACCAAGAAAACTCTCATATAATGAAGTTTTTAAGCAATAAACTTTACACTATTTTCGCCATTAAAGTTAAAATTGGCCTAACTATTTATTTAAAAAATACAAGTTAGGATCTACAACTCCAGGGAAGTTAACCTGAAAAAAGTCTTTCTGACTAAGGAAAGCAAATATGTACAATCTAGCACCCAGAAACTTTGGGTTTCCTGACCTATAAAACAAAAAAGGACAAATGGTCTTAACCCAATCCCAACAAAACTTGTGTTCCCTGCCAGGTTTACCCTGAGTTCACAGTGCAGAATTTTTATATAATGATCAATAACAATTTGACGTCAGCTCCCACTTTATATCAGGAACGCCTTAATCTCTTGGCAACCTTACCCACTATGATGCATGGGATGGAGCAAAAAATTTTCACCCTTGAGTGACGCCAACTCAAACTTTGTGATGCAACTACAAAGCCTAAAAGCAAAATTTGGCAGTTAACTCCGCTTGTTGCCACCAAATTGGCCCTTTGTGCCACCCAAGATTAGGTAGATTCAATGATGGAAGATATCAATGATTTACTAAGTCAGATAGACGCTCTCTACCCTCATATATCTCCCAGCGATAACAGTTCCTCTTCAGGTGAAAATGAACCTCCAGTGTCAATTCACATCATTTAATCATTAACCTCTACCAGTGGCTCGTTCAAACCGTCATTCAAAGAGAAGTACGTCCCAGGCAAAGGGAGATTCTCCTCTTTCTTGTTTTGTTATAAAAGTGCCATGGAGGAAATTACTGACACCCAACGGCTCAAACACCTTTCCATATGTCTTAGTTGCATAGCTCAAGACATTATGGTACCTCATCTAATGTATTGCCAAACTTGGGATGATGCTAAGGCTGCTTTGCTTTAGGAATTTGGGAGCAACTTAACTTTATCCAACCAAAAGCAATCTTTAATTGGAATAAGCCCTAATTGGGGAGAAACCAACACTGAGTTTGCTCACCATTTTTACCCTAAGGCTCAAACATTGGTCACCAGAAAAGGTCTTACTTTAGATGACACTATTAATGCTTCGTTTTTGGAATTTAAAAGTATGACTAACATTCTACTTTATCTTAAAGCGGTGGAGTCTAACTGGACGGTTTCCTCCATATCAAAGAAGACATTTTGGAGATTATGGCCAATCTACTTAACCCACTGGACCCCTCATTTCTAATAATAAGACTCAGCCCCAAGTGCTAGCGGTTACACTACTTAAGTCGGCTACCCCAAATTATCCTGCACTTTTTGCAAGAGAAAAAACCATAATGTAGAAACTTTTCACATCTTTTTATGTAGATCAGAAATAAAATCAGTCAGTATAGGGAAAGAGGCTCCCTATGCTGACGACAATCAAGCGCCTAAAGACCCTTGTACTAGCTCTAATTTGATGCCCAGCACCTCAGTATGTTTTGTGTTAGTGGCGCCTGCAGAAGTCAATGTACCCCTTTCCATTCAAGGAATAATGATCACCAGCTTTTCTGTTTTATGTTGGCCAGTTACCCAAACAAACCTTGGAGGTCAGTTCCTCTATGAAGAGACAAGCACTGGAAAATAAAACCTTTAAAAGAATCAAACAACCCCAAGCTTGGCCACGGCAAAATCCTCCACTTGCTTCACTAAAAATATCCCATAAAGTTTACTAGCTGTTAATTATCCATTCAGATTTTGGTGAATCAAGTAGAAGTAGTTGTTCATTAAAAAATATTGACAATAATTTATACCGGCTCACCAGTTGACATTATATCCTCCCAACTTATCCCAAAATAAAAAATGGCTCTAGACTTGATTAATGAGGCTGAATATGCAACGGTTGGTAATTGGATAACTAAAGCAATTGGGGCATATTCTGCCTTGCCCATCCAATTTGAAAACTTCTAATTACTGCCTCCGCTATGACATTAGAAAATTGATAATTTCAAGTTGCTTATTGGGGCCCAACTGATGCGTGAGTTTAATTGTATTATCAACTATAAAGAAAAATACCACTTGCTATTAGGGTATCAGATCCCATTAATATCTGAACTACCAGTTGAAAGTAAAGGAGCCCCAAAAAAACAAATATGGCACCATATATCCGTCCTCCATTTGTAAAGTTGATTATCAGGTCTTAGGAGGAAAACTAAGTTACCCCCTGAGGCGGTAGACGCTGAAGACGAGATTCCTCTGTAAGCCCCCATCCAATTTCAATAATCTCTGGCTCCCAAGTCATCGTGGATATGGGGATCAAAATCTTCACCCCCTAATCAATTTTTGGAGCTAAGTGTTCACCCAACCTTATCAAAACAAGCGTTGACTTGTCCAGGGATTTTGGATCCTTCTTGCAGAAAATCTATATTTATTTTATTAGGGGATCTAATGGATCAAACAGTAAGTCTCTTGGTATGCCCCTATTGCTTACATAAAACTATGTCCCATTGAGTATGTTGTGATGTGAGTTAAACTGGATCGCTACAAGATTTAGAATTTGATCCCCTACACACCACAGCTCTGGTTGAAAATAGAATTGGAGACAATCGCACCTCTAACAAACGCCCAAATGTCAAAGATCTCCTCAAGGAGTATTGTGATATTTTTCCTTGGGACCAAGTGTTTATGGAAAAATGTCCGGGGTAATTCACCAAAGTGAGACCAAGTATCACCCACCATTTAAAACTCAGCCATACAGAATATCTAAAGTTGAGGAAGATCAAGTGTCCTTAGAGTTACAGTAATTGTTGAAGGCTTGGTTACTTGTGCCTTCTAAAAGCCCGTGGGCTTCCCCACTCTTATTAATTCAGAAAAAGGATGGTGGCCACCATGTTGTCATGGATTATTGACACCTCAATTTAATCACAAGAAAAAATAGCTAAATATTGTTGCTTTAGATGAATCCTTACTCTTGATATTGGGTTCCCACTATCTTTTGGCTATGGATCTCTCCAGATGGCACTGGCAAGTCAATTTATTGCTGGAGGATCAGGAAAAATGCGCCCTTATCTCAAGTGAAGGATTGTTCGAGTTCACCTAAATGCTGAAAGGATTATGTAATGCCCCTGCTACCCTATTAATGCGCCATGAACAAACTTTATAGTAATTCAAAACGTTCTTGTGAGCTAGTTTATCTCAACAATATTACCATTTTTAAGAACCTTTACCAACCACATAGATCATCTCAGGCAAGTTTTCCAGCGGTTATGACAAGCTTCATCAAAACTAAAGCTGTTAAAATGCTCCTTCTTTCAGAGCGAAATGGATTTTTTAGGCCATAAGGTAGGGAAAGCTAGAATATCCCCAATGGACAACGAGGTCCTGGCCATTTACAAAATGTCCCCCCTAATAACTACAAGATGTACAAGTTTTTTGGGGATGGTATGATATTACTGCCAGTTTATTCCCCACTTTGCTGACATCTCCGAGCCTCTAGTATAAATTTTTGAAGAAAGGGATACTTTTCCAGTGGAAAGAATAATAACAGCAGGCCTTTGACTTGCTATGCATCTCTCTCTCCCACTCTCCAGTATTTATACATCCTAATTTTGATAAACTTTTTCTCCTCTTTACCAATGCTAGCAATATAGCCATTGGAGCCATACTATCTCTTTTGTTTTACTAATTTAAGGTGACCAGGGGACGGACATTACCAAAGCTCAAAACCTAAAAATAAATCCTCACCAAATAAAATGAACGAACTGCCCAAAATGAGCAGATGACACACATAACGCAAACTCAACCAACAAGGTGGGACAGAGGGAACCACGTATCCCATCATGGCAGAAGGGGAGGGGGATCAGGGGGCACATCCTTGGCCTCTACTTCATTGCCAAAGCAGGGCACGGGCTACAGTGGAGAGCAGGGGCGTCAGGGTGTCAGCAGGATGTGGAGATATATTTATTATGATCAGGGTGGTAGGAATACATCCATTATACATAAGTGTTCCAACGTATGTGGCCAAAGCTAGTTCAGCTTTTGTGCATGCGTCAGGTAGCTTTATGAATGTGGCGATATTGAGACAGGTAATGTTTGATTTGGGATTCTGCGCTACCACTGCCACATGTTGGATGTCGTTGTTGGCAGCTTTGTGAGCTTTGATCAACATATTTTTTGAACCTTATTGGCTTAAAAGGTATAATGGGGGAGGGATCCCTCCTGCAAGCATCGCCACTGATTTGGCGGCAGCTTTGTGGAGAGGATGACAATATGGCTTAGCCATTGCTTCAACAGCCAGCTGGTGGTCGCTGCGGAACATTTCAGCGTTTTGCTGGGGGCGTATAAATGAGAGGGTAGCTCACCGTCATGGTCAATAAACACAAACTGCTCAATTTGTATATTGTGGTCTTCAATTATATTCCCAGACTCATCAATTTCAGTCAATAGATAAAAGGATTTTGATGAATTAAATTGGGGAGTTATCATATTCCTGAGGTTTGGTTGGTTCGTTGGAGGACGCATGGGATCAAACTGGGGTCCAATCCTGTGCTTGACTGGATGGAGCATTTGTGGCACTGGGGCAAGGAGGAGGCTGATTGGAGGCTGTTGGCACAGCTGCAGCAACAGGCTTTGGGGGAGGGGGAGGTAGGATTGTACCCCATACCAAAGCTGGTGCAGGGTGGGCATCAGATTGGAAGCTGGCAGACAAAAAAATCAGAGCCATCTGAAGCAGCTAGGGATGGGCACTTGCGTTTTAAGTGGTCCAACTCGAAACAGGATGGACAGATCATCCATCCTCCCTTTATGCAGGCCCAGAACGGATGGTTGGGGGCAGAGGGGATGATGGCGCAAGGGGGAATCAACAGGGTAATTTTATTTGATTCAGGGGATGATCATGGCATATGATCAAGGCCCAGCGAGGCGTGTGGCCCCATTTGGGACCACAAATTTTAAGATGGGGTTGGAGCCATAGGCTGCCAAACCTTCTATCAGCTCATTGTGGAGCATATCAGGGGAAAGGTGGGTGGGAAAACCAGCAAACTGAACCACCAAAGTGGTATCCGCTGGGAGCTAGGTCCAAATTGTGAGGAGAGGGGTACCCTGGAAAACCAGGAACACAGTTACCACAGTGGTGGCATTAGCTTCACAGATGAAGCCAAGATCAAAGTGCCCATTATAGGGGTGGAAGTCAATAAAACTGGCAGGATAAATTACCGCCTGAGCCATCTCAATAATGGATTGGTCATGGTAGAGAAAATTTTCCATAGTCAACCCTAAGGCCAAAATTCATGTTGCTCTGGGGGAGCACCAGGGGCAACAGGGCACCGCTTGGGTTTGAGTGAGGTGGGCGTCGAGATTCTTGGGAGGAACGAATCATTCCAGGGGTTTGTATGACTGGGCAAGTCAGTCTGAGTGAGGTTTTTGTCAGACAGGAAATGGCGGGGAGTTTTACCACTGCCACACACTGGGGCAGCTGGTTGGAAATCTGAGGACATCAGAACGAAACTACTTTGGGTTATTGAAATTTATTTTTTTCATATAACTTGCTTGAAAAGTTACGCTGAGCAGAAAGAAGTGGAGCCATACTATCTCATCATAATGAAAACTTAATAGACCATCCTATCACCTACTATAGCAAAACTTTAATTAGAGCTGAATGCAACTATAGCATTACAGAACGTAAATGCTTGTTATTACTACTGGCTATTAATCATTTCCAATCTTATTTATATGGGTTACATCTCTTATAATCACCAAGCATGCTTCCTTGTGATGGCTACAGCAAATGAAGGATCCCAACGGGAGGATAGCCCACTGGGCGTTAAAACTTTAAAACTACAATTTTTCATTATTCATCAACCAGGGCCAATACACCAGAACGCGGATTGCCTATCCCAGCTTCTCATATTAACTTTAACTGACCCTGAAAAGGATTGAGTCTATGGCCTTCTGACTCACTCACAATTATAAAAAATTAAACCATGACCCTTCAAAAGGAACTAGTAAAAAAAGACGAATCTTCAAGTCAAAAATAGCCAACTGTACAAACTTGTGTATTAAAAATGGATGCCCTATATTTGACCTTCAGCTCAAACTAATTTCATATTGGAGGGACATTGGCAAGTTGGCCACAGGGCAATTTGGAAAACTTACCAGTGTCTCAAGGCTCAATGCTACTGGGAAGGAATGCTTGTTTCAATCCAGGATTTATTAGAGTCCTGCCTGGTATGTAAAAGCCAAGCCGGACCTAATCCCCAATCTCTACATCCAATGGTTCCACCTTGTGAACCCTTTCATACTATTAGCATTGGTGTTGTGGGACCTCTCACTTAAGCCTCCCAATGGTCATCAGTTCTTAATTCTAGCCAGGATCATTTAACTAAGTGGATCAAAGACATATTGCTACTATCCGCTTTAGCAAAAGCTACTCCCACATTCTTATATAATTGGATTATCACCCAGCATGGGTGTCCTAACATAATTCTCTACAATAATGATCAAAACTTTCAATCATTGCTGGTGAAGGATTTAGATGAACTGATGGGATCCACCCAGGTATTTTTCACTCCATACCATCCTGCCACCAATGGAATGGTAGAGTGTGCAAATGGTACCCTAACTGCCACCCTCCAGAAATTGGCCACAACAAACTCTTCACTGGTAAAACATTTGCCTAGTGCAATTCTGGATTACAGAATAAGCTACCATTAAATAATTATGATGTCTCCCTTCCAGGCTTTGTATGGAAGAAATCCCCAGTTTCCTTCTAAAGTGCAGGACATGTTAGATCAAGATTTACCTGATTCCACTGAAGTTAGTATGCAAAACATTGTCAATAAAATAATCTGACTCCAGACTCTAGCTTCTGAGAACTTATCTGCTACAACTCATAAAGAAAAGAAGTTAGTTTAAAGACAAGCATAAATCTCTGCACAACTTTCAACCTGGTGACCTAGTCCTTTTCTACCATCATTGGCCTAGAGTTCATAATAACAAGTTGGGCTCCAACTGGTTGGGGCTCTACAAAGTCATTTATAAGTGAGGCAACAAACACTCAATTGTAGAGTTCATTCAGGGTACCATGGTAAACTGTGTATAAAGTCAATTTCTCAAGCCTTTTCCCCTGCATCAAGATATAGAGGAGGCATTGTCACACCTACCAAAATTGGAGATTTAGATATGGTAAATTATGGGAATTGAATCAGAGCTGTCAAAATATATGAAATTATTATTGGAGATAATCCTAAAGAATTTCAGGGTTCTTGATATTGGAGACAATTCTCAAATAATGAAGTCATATAATTTTCGCCCTAAACCCCCTAGTATTGGGGTTTAAACCCAATCTATGCAGCAAATGAATCTCAATTGACAGATATGAACGACCTGCTGTAGAATCTGAAATTGGTTATGAGAATAGATCTTAACTTAGTACACATGCAGATTAACTGAGGAGAACTCACATATAACAATATTTCTAAGCAACAAACTTTTACACTCTTTTCGCCACTTAAGTTAAAATTGGTCTATTCTATTTTTTAGGAAAGATAACAGTTAGGATCTATGACTCTATGGACGTTAACCTGAGAAAATACTTTCTGGGTAAGAAGAGTAAATACGTACAATCCAGCACTTAGAAACTTTGGACTTTGGCCTATAAATTAAAAAAGCAAGTGGCCTAAACCTTTGGTCCCAACACTGGCCATGATGCATGTTGACCCTATTGAAAAAATCCAACTTTAAACCTTAAATTAAAGCCATGTATACACAGGGAGAAGGAATAATTGCTTGTTTCCTCCAGATGTATGATACTTGCATGGATGGTGCTAGAAATCACAAAAAGGCTCACCAAGTGCATGGGTGTATAAGTTGTGAGGCTCAAGAGATCCTTAGTGTTAGCATACAATCTAGACGATCCTGGACCGAAGTAAAGAGTATCATACTTTCAGAGTTAGGTTCATATTAAGACGTTTAAAACATGAAGAAAGAGTTCCTCCTTATGAAAATGGACAAGAATGAGGCAGTAATGAACTACTCCTCTTGTTACTATCTCAAGACTTAACAATTTTGGACTATAGGAACTATGGATTTACCTACTGCAAAATAGTTCTGATGAGTTCATTGGAGATGCATAATACTTAAAGATGCATATGATTCTCACAGTAATGAGCGCGATGTCCCTAAAGGCTCTTAAAGAAACTTTACTCAATGTACAAGGGGCATATAAAATTTAATATAAGGCCAAGGGAACAACCTTTGTCAAGTTAGCAAGGCTGTTACTTCACTAATGACATGGGCAACTAATTAAAGAATAAGAGTCCTAAACCTTTAGAGCGCTTGCCTTGTCAAAAGTTAATCTGCAATAAGTGCTGTTAACCTGAGCACTTTAACAATATTAACGTTACTCTCTGCTGAAAAGATGGACTCAACCCCAATTTAGGATACCCCCAACGCTGTAAATTGGGTGGATCTCCACACTGAGGGTGAGGACAATAACATGGATGATGATTTAGCCAATGTAGGATATCACATGTTAGGGGCACCTAGCACTGTGGCTGTGCCTGCTAGGATAAAAATCAGCGACATTGACAGATCTAAATTAAGCAAAATATACCTGGAGCAAGTGAATCACCCTACAAATCATTATTTTAGTTAAAGAAGGAGATCAGCTGGTAGTGTCTACCTTCATGAACTTGAAACTGGATGGCGAGGATACTGCTAAAGCTACAACAAGAGTTGCCACTCAATGACAGTATGAAAAATCCTTTACTAATGTATTGACCACTGGAAACCCTTTCAGCAAGTGTGTGACAAAAGTGGAAGTGATTATACAGAAATTGCGCGTCTTAGCTGTACTGGACACCAGGGCTCCAGTCAACATCATATCCTTCAAGCTCACGAAGAAGCTGAAGTTCATGTCTGATATTGATTATAATGTAAAGTACCAAACTGCTGGACTGTGTTACCCTCACTCTAGGAGCCTATTTAGCACTACTCTTATGCTTTGGGTGTATCACTTTAATTTCACAGACAGTGGATTTAGATAACAATCACTAAAATATTTATCAGGATAAAGTTTCTCCTGGAGTTTGGAGAGAAGATTTCAAAACCAGCACTGTGAGCATATTGAGTTACCAACTTCCACTGGTACTTAAGGATGAGAATGTCAAAGTTCAGAAGCAACGGACATTCTTGGTGTAAATAGATCAATTGATTTACCCCATCTACTAACCCTTATTGAGAAGGATGTGAAGCAGTTAACGCCCACTGTTAGCGCAGAAAAAGGACTTCTCGCTGAGCGGTAGCAAGACTGTGGATATTTGAACTGAGGATCAATGCTGGATAACCCTGTTAATCATTGTGAAAATTCTGCCAGATACCATTTTGGAAGTCTAAAGTCATGACGGAATCCGCGAGAAAGAACTTAGGATTTTACAAGGGTTCTATTACACAAACTACTCTGAAGAGTCAACAATCATTATTGAATATCACAACTCAACATATCAGAGTCAAAAAAGGACAAATCGGTGAACTGTCCTGATTGACCAGTTGCCTTGACATAGAATCATACATGTTATAGGGGATTTTGACAAGCTTGGGTTTAATGATGTGACCCCTAAACAGCATAAGAAGCCTGAAGAGCTTTTGGACGAGTTTAATGACACCTTTAGTATCAGATCCAATGATTATGGACGCTGCAAGGGCGAGGTCCACAAGATGGATACTGGTTCTGCTAAGCCATTCAAAATAACCTTACAGCCTTTTGAATGTAGAAGATGCTGTTATTGCACAAGAGCTGAATCAACTGGCCAAAGCAGGGCTAATCAGACCATCAAAGAGTCATTGGGCCTATTTTAAATTGCTTTTATGCAAAAAGGATAATACCCATTGAGTAGTCATAGATTATTGCTGTTTGAACGAGAAACCTAAAAAGCCTCTTCTCCACTCCCTAATGTTAACGATGCTCTGGAACCCTGTGTGACAAGATACTTCTCAGCGATGGATCTGGCTAGTGGCAACTGGAAGATGGAGCTCTCAACAAGAGGATAAGGAGAAATGCGCCCTGATAAGTAGTCAAAGGTTGTTCAAGCCCATGAGGATGCCGCAAGGCACTGTAACGTCCCTGACACCTTCCAGTATGTGATGGATCACATTTTTGAAGATCACAAGTTGTCAAGCGTGTTGATCTACCTGAACAACATTACCATATTAAGCTTGACATTTCAAGAGCATCTACAACACCTTAAGAGATCTTTACATGGCTGATGATGTCCAATCTGAAGTTAAAATGGAGCAAGTGCACCTTCCTCGAGAGGCAGTTATAGTTCCTTAAGCACAAGATCATCTCTAGCGGAATCAAGCCTCAAGAATTAAGGTCAAAGCAATCATGGCTAAAGATACACCCACGAGCTTGAAAGATAACCAAGTGCTACTCAGAATGGTGGGATATTGCTGGAATTCAACTTCTTTTGTGGACTTATCAGCATCCCTTATGTACCTGCTCATCAAGGAAACAAAGTTTGAGTGTGGCCTAGAAAAGGAGCAGGCCTTCGAGGAGTTAAAGGCAATATTGGTAGAGGCGCCAAACTTTTCTTATCCTGTATCAACAAAAGTACTTCCCTCTATATTGACGCAATGACGTTGGAATTGGTGCAATACTGGCAAGATTAGATGAAGAAGGGGTGAATACCCAATTGAGTATTATTACAAAGTGTTCAGAAAAGCAGAGAGTAACTACACTTTCACCAAGAGAAAATGACTGGCAGCGATCTGAGTGGATAAGCGCTCCAGAATTTACTTGTATGGGGTACAATATAAGATAGCAACAGATCACACGTTGCTCCGCTGGATGTTGAACATGAAGGATTATCTAGACGCCCTGATTACTTAGCAGTACTTCCCAAGGATATGATTTTGAGATCTTACACTGAGCCAGAAACAAACACCTTAATGATGACAGCCTATCACAATTGCTGGTGTTCACTTACAATCACCAGGAGCAATTGATCGTATGTGGTAATTAAAATATCAGAAGAAGCATGGCAGGACAATATAGATGAAGTTAAGACCATCCTAAGAAGATATTGCAGAGAAAACCATAAAGTCAATGGAAACCTACAAAAGAAGGCTCACAACAAGTGATACCCTTATATTAGTCACGGTGACTAAATATAATTAGTGATGGAGGCACATAAGCAAATTGGCCACGGAAGATTTTAGAAAACGCTGGCATACCTAATAGACTGATTCTATTGGGATTCCATGTCAGATGAAGCACTTAGATCCTTGGAACTCTGTGTACCATGCGTAAGCTTCAGACCCTTAGAGAAGCACTTTGAGTTCCAGATGATCTCACCTACAACACCCTTAAGCAATGTATCAATTGATGTTCTGGGACCTATAACAACTGCATCAATTGGATCAAAGTTCATCCTAGTAGTGATTGCCATTTTGCAAATGGGTTAAGCCTCCATGGTCAAGACATATACTGAAAGCTCTCCCGCTCAATTCCTTTACAGTCAAGTGGATATAAAACATGGTTGCCCTCAAGTTTTACTTTCAGACATTGGGAAGAATTTAATCTAAGATTAGGTGCAAAAGTTAATGGACTTAATGGGAGTAAAACAGAAAAATTACTACTCCATATACCCCATAATCAGATGGAAGCGTCGAGAAAGTCAATGGAACCTTGGGAGGGATTCTGAAGAAGATGGCCCACAAATAAAAATTTGAAATGGGAAAGTTGCTGCCCTAAAAGTTGTTGGCTTACCAGTTAAGCTACCGCCAAGTGATTAGAATTCCTTTTAATGCCCTATATGAGCGAGAAGCAGTGCTACCAACCCTAGTAGCACTGGTTAAAGCGCATAATGGAAGAAACTACCGCCTGGAAGCTATCAGTAGGAGTTAGATGATGACCATATTAGAATTCAACTGAAAGCCTAAAAAATAGAGATACATCTATCTCTCAAAGTCAATGGGAGAGTCAGAGACAAACTAAAATACCAAAGCTCAACCTAGGGTACAAAATTCTGTTCTATTGTTTACAGGGATCACAGCCATAGAAGTTATAGGCCATATGGACTTGGCCTGCTACTATATTGGCAAAAAGATGAGCCAAATACTCTATCCCAGTACAACAGTACTAACATTGTATTCAATAGAGTTTATTTACGGCACCTGAAGTCACTCCCCCATTCTCATCTTGAAAGGAAAAGTGTTGCAAATGAGGACGTGAGAGTACCAGCAGATCATCTCTTAACTGGAGAATTAAACAGTTTTCAACCAAAACTGGCAGAAGTGCGGGAAACATACCTATTGTGGATGGAGTTGGACAAGCCCATTTTATAGATGCAAGTGAGGCAAGAATTTTACCCCATGATCATAGTGATGTCATGCGAAATACTTTACCTCCTGACTCTTCAGAAGATTTAATATAAAATTATGAAGTCACCAAATGTCACAGATGGAAAACCCCCAGTTCTGACCACTGTATATTAAAATGATTCTTTGGTGCGCCAACAAGCAACCAAAGTAGCCTAACCGAGTAAGGAGAGGATTGGGGACTGACAGCTCCAAACATTGCCTACTACTAGCTGGTTATGCTTGGTCCTCTGGGGGGTTGGTCTGACCCAACCCACTCAAAAAGTTCCTCAAAACTGAACACCCAAAAAAGACCAAAAGGTACGCGAGGTATGAAAACCCCAAAAACAAGCTTTATTTTTATTCAGGATAATAAAAGGGTAAACTGACCAGAGCTTGTCTGGGTAGCAACCAACAATGCTCCCAAGGAAGGGAATGCTAGGGTTAGATTCTTAAGTGAGCTTTGGAATTGGCAGTTTCACCTTATAAAGGCTGCCCTTTGGGTGAGGCACAACCAAGCTCCCACAATGACATAACCAAAAGTATTTCTTAAAGCAATTTAACTCAGATTCAGAAAATTTGAATCCAAGTCAAAATGAAATGATTGAGACAAACTCAATTGTTACACCAAAGAGCACTATGAAAATTGTCCCTTTTTTATACCTTTGGGGGCCGAAATAATTTTCAACTCAACAATTGTTAACTTTTGTCAATTTTGGTTGAACCCCAAGATAAATGCACATGTTAAAGTCCACTGAGCAACATATAAGTGATATGATAGTTACTTATCCTTGATAAATAACATTTAAGTATAATAATAAAGTTAATGCCCGCCTGAAACCAATTTATTCAATATATATATACTATCAGACTACTTCCACTAGACCTTTTCTTCCTTCTCCTTCCAAAAGACCTCTCACTTACATTCTCTCATTCAGCTATTAATCTTAACCTTGGTCAATTTTGACCCATCAGCTTAGTAATCTATATTCCCTACAATTTTAAGGGTTCCGTTTCATCATTGAGGCTTTGGCAGAATTCCCTCAATTCACTAAACTATAAGTATTTTGATCAATTTTCCTAACATCAACATAATCTTCTGTTTGATATCAAGGATCGCCTCAACTCATAAAATACAATCCGGTGGATATATAACTTATCATCAGTCATATTAATTCCTAACGTTACACCCCCTTGACTGGATGATAAGCCCCTATTGCTTGTATGCTTGGAGAAACTTTGCATAAACTTAGTTGATAATCCAACCACCCGTGGGTTCCTTAATGGTGTAGGCATTGATACCAGTCTTCTCAAATTATTTCAAACGGTCTGGTACAGATATTAGCGATCTTATTCTTCCATTCAAAACCATGCTGGTTTTGGAACAGTACATGATCTCCTACAGAGAACTTTGGGAGTCCGCTACATCTACTATGGTCAGCTGCCTGATTGCAAATCTTCTTAGTTAAGATCTTAGAATAAGTTTCCATTTGTAGGTTTATCAGCGTGATCATCAAATTAGTCAGATAACGCTGCGGTTCTAATCCACCAGTATACTTTACACAGGAGTAAAGCAGAGCAGGCATAGCTGAATGTCTACCATAGAGCTATTAAAAAGGATTCTTGCGCGTTGACAAGTGGTAGCTGATGTTATAAGCAAAGATGGCTGTGGACAGGTGGCACTCCATTAAGAGGACCAATCCTTTACAAGTTTGCAGATAATTTTTATCAATGTTCCGTCGACCTGTTCTACCATTCCATTAGATTCAGGGTGGTAGGGTGTATTCAGACCCCACAGATTGCCATAAGTTCATTCAATTTGGGCAGGATATGTGATGTGAAATTGGTTTTGTTGTCCGTGAGGATAAACTGCACACAGCCATGTCATTGTATGACTGTAAGTCCCAGTGAGCATCCTCTGGGCTTCGATCGGGCCATCTTTCCATTCTTGAGCAAGAAGTTACCAAAGAGGATGACCATACCCCTCATTACTCAGGGAGATCTCGCTCACATGGTAGATGAGTGCTGGTAATAGCCCTTCCACTTCAGATCCTGCTTCCAGTACCTACACTCTCCTCAGCATAACTGTTACAAGGAATCAGTAAAATCTGCATCAAGATCGCTGAAATGGAATTAATCGCAACTAACTCAAGCGGCAATCAGCCCAATACTCAGATTTAAATGGTCAAAAAGGCATGAAGACTGATATATTGGCTGGAATGACCAATGGTTGTGATTCAGTTTACACGATGATTGAAAAAATCCCCCCTCCAAAATCCATCAGGCATCACCCCCAATGGGCAGATTCCTGCTGGCAAATCGTGATTGCGCCTGACATAATGCCACCAACCACAACTCGGCCTGCCAATGAATTTTGCGATGTCAATCCCCAGGGAAATAACCCGCCCATTCCCAAATAGTTCACCACTTAGGTCGAACTGACTGCAACTCAGCCCGCCGCCAAATTTAGTGATGTTGGTCCCCAGGGAACTAACCTGCACATTCCTGAATAGTTCACCACTTAGGTAAAACTGACCGCAACTCAGCACGCTGACAAATTTAAAAATGTCAGTCCCCAGGGAATTAACTCGCCCATTCCCAAATAGTTCACCGCTTAAGTCAAACTGACCACAACTTGGCCACCACCAAATTTTGCGATGTTGATTCCTAGGGAACTAACCTGCCCATTTCCAGAATAATTCGCCGCTTAGGTCAAACTTGCGGAACCCAATCCCAGCTTGTTTTCCCTCAAAATTGATGACTATTTAGTCAGGTGTATCACACTGAGAAAATTGTTGGTTGATTCTCCTTCCTTAAATTTTCCAATAAAGACAACTTCCCCCAAAATCCCATTTTTATCTGTTGAGAATTAAGCTCCCTTCCAGTTCCATATTCATCATACCAGCAGCAGTGCCTCTGGCATTCTGGTTTGCCACTTGGATGCTCTGGCATCCGGGCTGGCAGGCCATTTTAATTCTTACTTGCTGTCCGCCTGACAATGACACACTGAATGATAAACTTGGTGGTGGTGACAGTCCCTAAATCATTGATCTCTCTTGATTCCACCCATCTTGTAAAATGGTCAATTGCTACTATTATATACTTAGAATGGTTTGCGCCAGTTGGAAGAGGCCCACCACATCAAGAGAAACACTATGCCATGCGAAACGAGGCTTAACCAGCTGGCAGGTGGACTTCTTGTGGAAAGGTTTCTGCACTTGACACTGGTGACGACAATTCAACTGTCTCAAGAACACCTTAGTGCATGCTCTCCCATTAGTAATGGGGTCACAAGAACTCCAGCGTTTTCCGCAACCCTCCATGACCTATAGCCCTATGTGCATCCAAGGTAATTGATGGCCTGGCGGAGGGTTTCAGGAAGCTCAGAATCAATTCTCCAATTCTCTTATATAATTCTTCACAATGCAAAAAGGTGTTGCAGTGGAGTTTATCTAACGCCTTGATTACTTGTGGTGGCTCATCATGATATTTTCCCACAATCATCTTCTTGTACATTAAGTCAGCTAAATCTGCCGTGATGGTGACCGTTGTTAAGAGTGAGAGACAGTCCACATTCTGATGTTTCGCCCCTGGACAGTGTTCTATTTTGAAGTTATATGCTTGGAGCTTCAATGTCCATTTTGCGAGCCGCCCTTCTGGTTCCCAAAGATTCTGCAGCCAACGGAAGGAGTCATGATTGGTTAACACTATGAATTTCACCCCATGGAGGTATACCTGAAAATTTTTATAAAGCATATATCACTGACAAGCACTTTCTCTCAGTCATGGTGTATTTACATATATAACAATTCGGGCTTTTGGCTGCAAAATGCAACAGGGTGCTACACACCTTCATCATCTTTTTGAGGTAGCATGGCCTCTACGGCGGTAAGGAAGCATTCATTTGTACAATAAATTCCTTATCAAAATTAGGGTATTGCAAAACAGGCGCACTAGCCAATGCGGTTCACAGGACATCAATATCATTCTGACATTTTTCCATCCAATTGAAGGTGGCGTTCTTCTTTAATAACTCAAAGAGCGTTGGCCCAATACATCTAAAGTTAGGAATGAACCATCAGTAGTAACTAATCATCCCTTAAACACTTGTATATCTCGCTTATTGCTTGACCAAGTCATCTTATGTATAGCTTTCACCTTTTCTGGATGTGGTTTAAGCCCTTTTGAGTCCACCACGAATCTAAGGTATTATAATTGCTTCTTGAAAAAAATGGCACTTTCAAGGCTTAATCTTGATGTTAGCATCGGCAAGTCAGCGGAACACTTGTTCTAATTGGTCAAGATGCTATGTAAACATCCGTGAGAACAAGTTGATATCATCAATGTAACTAAAACGCAGGACAGCTTCAGGTCACCCAAGATCATATACATAGCATGCTGGAATGTATCTAGGGCGTTGCACAAACTCTGTGGTCTATGCGTGGGTTGGAAAACCCCTTAGAAGTAATTGTAGCGCATTTCTCATGTTCCACCACTGGCAACTCAATCTGCCAGTACCTCAATATCAAGTCCATAGCAGAGAAGTAGTTAGCGCCTCCCAGCTGATCCAAAGCGTCGTCAATCCATGGGAGAGGATAGGAATCCTTCATTGCGATGCTATTAAGCTTCTGGTATTCAATTACTACTCGATTTGTGCCATCTTTTTTCTTAACAATTAACACTGGAAATACCAACGGACTCTTGGACGGCTCTAACATCCCCTGCTCAATCAATTTGTCTACCTCATTAGAGACTAATTCCTCTGCAGCCTTGGAGCTCTGGATGAGCCATGTCCAAATGGGAGGGTGATCTCCCATGTCTACCCAATGTACCCCACATGCGCATCCCAAATTGTGGTCATTATAATCAAAAATTTCTTGGTGTAAAAAAATATTTTAGTGGTTGCTATCGGCAAGCAACCCAGTAACCTTTTTACTGCACAGGTTTAGTTTCCTCATGCACTTCATCGCGTTGTATAGAATGAATTATTAATTGATAATAGTATGGAGACTATTATCCATAGTTGAGTATGAATTATATTTCAGCCCAACACTTGGCCATTATTCCCAACTAAATACTCGTGGAGTTTTACTTGTAGGGAAATGTTCCCTAAATTCTTGTCCACCTGATCTTTGCTGAGATACCCCCGGTGACAATCTCTCGCAGCCCAACACACAGTTGGCAACTATTCCCAATTGTGGTTCCTTCTTCTCTAGATCCCCACTTGGATCTTTACTCTTCTCTCTGAGAGTCTTCCAATTATTTCCCTCTGCTATAATATCCTTGAGACAGAACAACACAATAGAAGCTGATGATTGATTAACTATATACTGAATGGATAATATTACTGTTCTTGTAAATACTGTAAACGCTGTTTTTATTATAGTATATCCTAGGGTTTATATAGTGGGGAATTTAGCTGTCTAACCTCGGTTGAGGCCTCTTTGATGAAACGGCAGCCATTGCCATTGAATCACCCATCCTCATATTGGCAGTGATGGTCTTCCCCATCCTGGCTAGGATTTCGTCATTGGACATCCTTGAGACCTCAAATGGAAAGGGTCAGAAAACGTGTCCCTAACATTTTCCTCTCAATCCAAGAGAACCAACCATATTTGGCTAGCGACCTGCTTAGGTAATGGGACTTATCACCCATTATGGCAGGTCACTCACCAACTGATTGATTCGCTAGTTTCAGGTGGCATCACTCACCTAGCAACTTGCTATTCATTCCTAATCAGTCAGTGATGAAACCTGACCAATTCCAATTGGTACACCTAATAGTTAATCACTATCAGATGCCTTTATTTCGTCAGCAACTCCGCCCAATGAGATATTAAGTATTTGTATGGATTGATCCCTAATGGATACGACCAGGAAGATATCCCAAATCCCCTGAACGTAGTTACTCTAAAACTCGGGCCAACTATTTCTGATTCACTTCGCCTTAGGAATTTTTCCCCAGTGATACCAGGTAATCTAGCAGGCTGGACATTTAGGCAAAAATTCTAAAACATCCCTCCTCTTGCCTAGATTTCCAGTGATAAAAGGAACAGAGCATGAGATCACCGCTTTGGACATTTGGTTGAATACTTCATAAGTTCAAGCGGAGTACATTTATCAATACTCAACGCTGCTCAGGACGACCTTTGGCATATGGCATTCTTCCTCTTCCTCCTTGCTACCACCTTCTCAGAGCACGGTCCCATGATCTGCTGTCATTCTGGGCTGATCAATTTACTTGTGACAATATTAGTACTGGGATCCAGTTTTCCCCCCATCAGGGTATATGACCTGGTGTCTTATTCAGGATTCTTGGTTTGGCGTCCTTGATTTCCTGATTTTCTCCTCATCCTAGACAGGAGACTCTTGCCAACGATCTTTGTTTCACAGCTCAATTAAGAATACTTATTTCTTATTTGACCCTGTTATTTCTCTCATGACCTCTTGGCTTAAGTCATTTCTAATTCTTCTCTTGGAGAGCTTATCTCATTAATTTTGAGATTAATTCTCCGAAATTGAAGCTTAATGGATTGTAGGATGCATATTGTTGATTATTTTATAAGTACAACATCCCCCCTCTCGTCCAGCTCATATGTCAAATTCTGAGTCGTGATACCAGCAGCTGCTGAATAGTTTGTCTGATCCAGACCTCCATCTCTTCAGCAGATGAGTTAAAATGCTTGGTGGAACCTCTTTTATGGTCCTTCGAGGACTCATACGCCTAGTCTGGCGCCAGCAGCTAGTCCTTCTATCAAATTACTGGAAACGGTAACTAATCCCTCCAGAAAACAGGCTGGCTATTATTTTGAACAACTCTCAGCTGATTCTTCCTCCGCCGTCAATTCTAGAGTTGGACTTCAAAACTCTCCTGGATTTTGCTCCTTTTGCTGATGCTCTGAACATCATCATAGATGCTCCAGAGATTATGCTGGTTGCTCTGGATCACTCATTTCTTTCTGGGTCAGACCTGATCCCTGAGTTCCTCTTCCAACTTGGTCAATATTACAAACCTGCTGTTCTGGTCTCCGAGCTCACAATTGGTAATAGTATTCACTTCAAGCTCCCCTATGCTGAACTTTGGGCCCAAGTCACTGTGGCGTTAACTTTAGCGCTGAATCCCTCTGATCTTGATAACATTCTGGATTGGAATACTACCGCTTATGCTCTTCGCTTTGCTGGCCAAGTTCTTTGAAGTTGGTCCATGAAGCTTCCAGCCTCACGTGGGTTCCACCATTCATTCAGCTTTAGCTTCCAAGAAGCCCATAGTCACCGCTTGCAGGATGCAATCTGCTCCCTGCTTGACTATCTCCTCTCCGGCGCTTCCCATTGGTATCTTCTGCTGATGGCGTTGATAGGGGCATGATTTGGCAACCCACGTCAAGCATTTCTTCTTTGTTGCTGGCCCATATGTCTGGTGTCCTTGATGAAGCCCATCATCAGGTGCTCAGGACTAATCTTCCAGCTCCAGTACTTTATCAGGATTACTCAGGTTTTTTTCCAATTTCCTCTTTTTATACTGTTGCTTTCCTCCCCACTCCAGGGTTTTGTGATTGGCTTCATCCAACATCTCAATTTCCCTTCCCCTAGTTGCTTTTTTGCATGTCTGGCATCCGCTCAAAGAATTTGGTTATGTGTAGGTCTCGCCCTTGCTAGCATCTGATCTCATATTGATTTTGATGGGCTGTTTATTCCTACCGCGATCCATCCTCCCTCCCCCAAGAGGCGACATATGTGGAATCATCACTGTACTGAGGACAATCAATAAAAATAAAATTATAAAAATATATCAGCTTTTTTCTCTGTGTGATTTATAGTAAGTTTTTTCCAATATCTTTTATCAATTTTTTTATCTTTATTCTTCTTTTTTCCTATGGGACTTGACCTTGTTTCAGTTCAGCGGTCCATCTTTTCCCCCAAACTGGGTCCTTGGTACTTAAACCTGCCAGTTTTTTATGGTTAGGAGGTCCTTTTTTCAGACTTAACCATCTAGATTGGTTCATAGGTCCTTTTTTTGGACTTGACCTAATCATCAGGACATGATCAACTTAATGGTTCATAGGTCCTTCAAGAAATCTTTTATTTTTTTCATTGATCCATTGCTTTAGATACTTAGCATGGACTCGATTCACAACTCTTCCATCCAAGAGATTCTTTATGGAGTAGGCATTAGTCGCCATCTTGGCAATCACTTTAAATGGACCCAACCACAATGCATATAGTTTGTTTTTTTCATCTGAAACCATGCATATCGCATTAGGTAACTCTTTCCCCTATTTGATTTTCTTATAAGGACAGTCAGTTCTTGTCATCTGTCAATTTTGCTCATATCCTTTTCTTTAAGGTTGTATCAAATGCTTGCGATTGCATATCAATCAGGATATTCATCAGTCAGTTCAGTTATTGCTTGGTACTCATCCCCAACGTAGGTTCCACCACCATGTATAAAATTGGCGGCAACGCGGCCTTTCTTCTATATAACAATATAAATGTCATCTTTTCCATCACTGTATGATGACTAATATTGTAGGAAAATGTCACTGAACTTAGGTATGTTCCCCACATGGAAGTTACCCCTGCGACCAGCTTTTCAGCGTTGCAGCCAGTGTTCCATTGACCCATTCTACCAGTCCATTCGTCTCCAGCCAGTATGGTAAAGACATGACTCCTCAGATCCCCATTATTTCATTTAATCTCAGGATCACATGAGACATGAAGTTGGTCCCATTGTCACTAAGCAGGACCTGCAGACATCCATGCCAGTATACTACTTGATCCAAGATTAACCTCACAGTACTGGTAGCGTCTGCTCTTGTTAGGGCCTTCATCTTGACCCATCTCGTCAGATGGTTGATAGTATCATTAATGTACTTGACTCCCCTTGTGCTTATTGTCAGCAGTCCCATCACATCAATGGACACCGTGTGCCAGGCAAATCCAGGGCGGATCAGTCAGTATCCAGTTGTATTACTATGTGGTTTGTGCAGCTGACACTCCACACAACAAGCTAGATAATTCTCAACATCATAGTTGATCAATTCCCAGTAATAATACTGGCATATGGTTGGTTGTTTTTCTTAGGCCTTCATGCACAACAACCTTGTGAGCTGCTTGTACTATAGCTGCTCTTTTTGATGGTTTCTGAAATAATAACTGCTTCCCATTGATTGCCTTGAATACTTGTCCATCCATAGTCTCAGTGTTTTTCATTGCTTTCCAAAGCGCATCTTGGATTTCTTGGGGCTCGTCCCAAATTTTTCCTTCGACCATTCTCTGGAATAGCTCATCTGCCTGCGGGTATACCAACTAAACCATTAGCAACTGCGATAAGCCATCCACATTCTGGTGAGAAGCCCCCACTTGGTGGACAATCCATAATCATAAGCCTGTATCTTGAGTGCCCATTGGGCAAATCATCCTTCTGGCTCTCTTAAATTGTGCAGCCAACACAGCAAAAAGTGGTTCATTACCACCATAAAGTGCATTCCGTGGACATACACCCAAAACTGCTTGCATGCATAAATGACTGCAAGGCATTCCCAATCAATCACAGTGTAGTTCCTCTCAGCAACTGAGAGTGTCCGGCTCACATATGCCACCAGATGATTGTCCCCAAGTTTGTCTACTTAGCTCAGTACAGCACTAATCGCCATCAATAAAGCATCAGTCTGAATAATAAACTCCCAATCGAAATTCAGATATTTCAGAATCAGCGAATCTATCAAATACTGTCGTAACTCATCAAAGGAGTCCTGGGCCTCTTCATTTTCATATAAATCCTTTTTTGGATCCTTCAATAAATGGAATAATTGCTCAGCTATTTGGGCGAAGTCCCAAATAAATCTTCTGTAGTATCCAATCATCCCAAGGAACATTTGGTTATCTTGGACACTCTTTGGTACAGCCATACAGTCTATAGCTGCTATCTTCTGGGTTTACGGCTGCAATCCACTGTAGTTGATTATGAATCTCAGGTATTCCAACTCTTTCTTAAAGAAGTGGCACTTCCTTGGCTTGATCTTCAAGTTAGCCATGGACAGTCACTTAAATACTTCTTCCAAGTGGTGTAGGTGATCAGTAAACGTCCTACTGAACATGTTTATATCGTCCAGATATACCAGGATGCATGACAACTTCAAGTCGCTTAATATTGCATCCATGGCCCTCTGAAATGTTGCAGGCGCATTGCATACACCCTGTGGCATCCTCATCAGTTGGTATAGCCCCTGCGCGGTAGTAATCATGCATTTTTCCTGGTCTTTCTTTGGCAAGGCGATCTGCCAATATTCGAGATCAGATCCATCGTGGAGAAATACTTCGCTTCTCCCAATTGATCTAGTGCATCATCAATTCTCAGTAGGGGATATGAATCCTTACTCATAATTTTATTCAGCCTTTGATAGTCAATCACCACCCAGTTGGATCAATTATTTTTCTTCACAATCAGAATTGGACTTACCCAGGGATTTGATGACGGAACTAGAAGCCCATGCTTCACTAGTTTGCTGAGTTCATCCTCCACTACTGCTTTGGTGGCTTTTGATCGTCGCATCAGTCTCATCCTTATCAGAAAATTTTCCCTGGTGTCAACCTTGTGGATCACATCTCATGTGCATCCCAAATCGTGGTCATCCTGAGCAAACACTTCCTGATACTTTTCGAATAGTTTGAGCACCTCCTCTTGCTGGCCTTCCGACAGATCAGCAAGCTGCTCTCAATCAACTGATAGGTTGATATTTTAAGCTACCCTGGCTGGTAATCCCATTTTGTTTAAAGACCCAAAATTGTGAAATTATCTTAATTTGGCTGTCGGAATCAGATGAACAAACGTGATGATCTGATCTCTCTTGAGCTTCATCAGTTTTTCACTCAAATTCGCCAGAAGAACTCGAATTTACTACATGGCCCAGCATTATTATCCCAGGAGCCACCCATGGCTCCACTCTGGACTTCTTCCAGGGGCTTCCAACCTCCCCATACAACAGCTCAGGAATCTCCAATGTCAACCCTGTGTTGACTATCATCTGTGATCCAGCTGGTATGGTCCTCTCATTATTGATCCTTAGTGGAATTCCCCAGTTCTCTAGGATTTCCACCAGCATTTTGCGTCACTTTCTACCAACTAATTGGTATTGAATCAGGACAATGCCATCATTGTATATTAGATTGATGAAGTTGTTTCTCTGATTCAGAAGAGCTTCACCATCCTTCTGATATACCAATGATAACATCTGACCCAATATGGTCAAAATATTATCCTTAAAGTTACATTTAACTCAGTATTTGTGTAAAAACTCCATTCTGATCAGAATGTCATAGTTTTGGTTCGCCAAAACTATTTCTGGCGCAGATACCACCAACGACCTGAATCATAGTGGCAGTGCACTATACGCTTCACAGGAAATGGTGGTGTTCAGCCCAGCTGTCCTGTATTCTTTCTTGTGTTCTAAGTCCAGCGAGATCTTCATCCTCTTTACCAGCTTGCTCGAGACAATATTGATGGGCACTCCGCTGTTGACAATTGCCTACACCCTCATTTAATTCACTTGTATGTCTATATATGTACACTAGGAGTATTGTAATATAGTGTTTACTGAGTGAATAGTGGCGTTATTAGCTGAATCTAGGGTGTGAGTAATTTATGCCATAAATCAGGAAATGATTCATGTATCATGCTGAGAGGATAGACAGATTAGCCTCATCTAAGTGGATGTCAGATAACTTTTCAGGATTATTGTCAGTTTGAATCTTATCCACCAGTTGTTGGGCGTATAGCTGGGCAACTTCCTTGAGTATCTCAGGGTCAATTCTCTTCGCCCTGGCTCTGATCATGACATTTACATCCATATTGACCACTTGATACAGCTGATCCTGCTCGTCATCTACAAACAGATTGGTAATATCAATTTCTTCATTCATAATGTTGGGAGGAACAGGTTTCTCCACAGCTCTAGACTGTTTCACATATAGGCTGCGGGCCCTTTTCCTAAATCCTTGGTGACTGCTGACTCTTTGTCCTGGAGCACATTGATCTGATCCTTCAGCTTCTTACATTGCACGGCGAAATGTCCTTTCCTGCCACAGTGATAGCAGACCTTTTCCTAATTGTTTAACCGTCTGAATTCTTTGGGCTTATTTTCCAGCATGGTTTGATTGGTAGCCTCCTTAGCTCCTTTGTTTCCCTTCATGGGATTCGAATTTCATACCAGATTAGATTTGAAGCTTCTATTTGGAGCGTCAAATGTCGCTCCCAAAACCTTCAAGTTATCTACCATTTGCAAAGTAGTTATTTCCATCGCAAACACGGAAGACATCATGCGATTCAAATCATAATAGGGCCAAAGGGCCGCTTGTAGTGCAATTCTAGCATCAAAGTCATCCAATACTTTCACTCTAGCCAGGTTCTGTGACTACTGGTAAAATCAATCTGTGAAGCTAGCTAGAGACTCATCTTTATGGAACTGGATTCCCATAAATTCCTGCTTGCATTTTGACATGCGTGTCAGACTCCCAAACTCTTTCATGATGGCCGCCTTTGCCTCAGCATACGATCAGCTGTCCCCCTCCAGGTGAGTTAACATTAAGTTTATACAGTCAGTGTCTAGAAAATTCATGATCATCAACGCCTTTTGACAATCTCTGTAGCCATTCATGGTCATGTCAAACAGTTGGAAAAACGCTGGGGCGTTATCCAAATGGAACGTTAGCAATTTTGGCGTTGCCCTAAATTCCTCCAAGTTGTTTCTGGTCGATTCTCTTGGTTCAGCTACTTGGCTAACTTGAGAAGTGACCTTTAGCGTCATTTCCAAAATGGCGGCAAAAGCGGGTTGCATGTTCCTTGGGGTTTTTGACTTCCCAAGTATCATGTGAGGAATTCTTTCTTTGGCATTGCTTGCCATCTTGAGCTCACAGGCACATCTGTGAGCTTTAAGTTCCTCCACTTGTTTGATTAATCTTTCAATATCCACAACAAAATTTATTAAACAAATGTGATCCGCTTCTCACTCCATTTTCAGGTATAAGACCTCTCAAACAAGGTGCCATTCTTTCTTCTTCAATGAGTTTAATTTACTGAGTAACTCATTCCCAAAGCTTGCTACATTCTCTATTCCTTCATCCACCTTGGCAACTCGTTCTTACAAGGCTGCAAACTCCCGATGGTCCGCTGAGTTTAAGGCATTCTGGTTTACAGTGGCCAACTTGGTCCACAGTTTGCGTATCTCATCTTTGTATGACATTCTTATATATTCTTCAATCAACTAACCCTGTAGTGAGACACAAACTTGTAAAAATTTACTTTAGTGGTTGTTATCAGCAAGCAACCCATTAACCTTTTTACTGCACAGGTTTGGTTTCCTTGTGCACTTCGTCATGTAGTATAGAATGAAAAATTAATCAATAATAGTATGGAGACTATTATCTGTAGTTGAGTATGAATTATATATCAGTCCAACGCTCAGCCAGTATTTCCAATTAAATAATTGTGAAGTCATAATCATAGGGATTCGTCCCCTTTGTTCTTGTCCACCCAATCTTCATTGAGATACCCCAGTGACAATCTCTCTCAGCCCAACACACAGTTGGCAGCTATCCCCAATTGTGGTTCCTTCTTCTCTAGATCCCCGCTTAGATCTTTACTCTTCTCTCTGAGAGTCTTCCAATTATTTCCCTCTGCAATAATATCCTTGAGACAGAACAACACAATAGAAGCTGATGATATATCAACTATATACCAAATGGATAATATTACTGTTCTCATAAATACTTGTAAATACTGTAAACACTGTTTTTATTATAGTAAATCCTAGGGAATATATAGTGGGGAATTCAGCTGTCTAACCTCAGTTGACACTTCTTTGATGAAACGGAAGCTGTTGCCATTGAATCATCCATCCTCATCTTGGCCTTGATGGTATTCCCCATCTTGGCTAGGATTCCGTCATTGGACATCCTTGAGACCTCAAACGGAAAGAGTCAGAAAACGTGTCCCTAACATTTTCCTCTCAATCCAAGAGAACCAACCATATTTGGCTAGCGACCTGCTTAGGTAATGGGACTTATCACCCATTATGGCAGGTCACTCACCAACTGATTGATTCGGTAGTTTCAGGTGGCATCACTCACCTCACAACTTGCTATTCATTCCCAATCAGTTGGTGATGAAACCTGACCGATCCCAATTGGTACACTTGATAGTTAATCACTATCAGATGTCCCTATTTCGTTGGCAACTCCGCCCAATGAGATCTTAAGTATTTGTCCAGATTGATCCCCAACAGATACGACCAGGCGAATATCCCAAAATCCCCAAATGTAGTTACTCTGAAACTCGGGTCAACTGATTTCTGATTCACTTTGCCTTAGTGAATTTTCCTCTAGCAATACCGGGTAATCTAGCAGGCTGGGAATATTAGCAAAAATCCCAACACTTGGTATTTCTCAAGCAAGGCCATTGCCCTATCTTTCTGTCCCTCCACTAGCCTTATCAGAGCTTCCTGCAGAACCACCGTCATTATGGCAAATGAGGTTTTTACAGGTAGTCCGAGGTCCTCCTAAGGCCTAAAATCCGGAATATGGCGGACTTCAATAATAGGAGTCAAGTGTAATAAGCCACCACTTGGTGCCTTTGGACCATCATAGACTCCTTTGGTAGGTTTGCTAGTAATACCTTCACTTCCCCATGTCCTGGTAACAGTAGCCTCAGAGCCAGATGGGTTTCAGCCGCAATTGCTGGTAGAGCCCCACAATTTCCCCATATAGCCCTTCAGGGACATCTATTTGAGCTCTGTCTCTACTATGACCTGATGCCCAGAAGGTATGCTTAAAGTTCACGCCGCCTGTAGCGTAATACTGTTGTCCTCATAGATTTGTCTAGGAAGGTCTCTGGTCCTCCGCATCATCCACTGATAACAAACAGGAATTACCCACATCACTATACGTCATATTTATCTGACTGAAGCAGATCAGGTCCTTTAGTCTCAACTGAAGATTAAGTAAATGGGGATCTGTTATCATAGGATACTAATGTTTTCTTCCGCCATATTAACCATGGCCCCAAATTGCTGCATGAACGCAGCTCCAATTAACATGTCATAGTTATTATTAGGCAAAACCACAGCTGGAGTGGATGTGCCAACTGACCCAAACCTCAAAGGTAACGTGCTGTATGCGCCCTCTGACACAGTGCTCTGTGCCCCCGTGGTCCCATATGGTACTCTGTGTCCACATCTATTTCAACAGAAGCTTAGCCACAATCTTGGTGGAGATTATATTAACTGGACCATCAGTATCCATAATAGCTTGTATTTGTGTTCTGAAGAAAAACCTTTACAGTATGTCTTATCTGAATAAGAGGAATAATTGATTTTTATTACATAAACATCCAAGGGCTTTTGGTTATCAAGAAAATTGATAATAACAGCGCTGACATGAGGATACTCCTGAGCAATTTTTTCTACTGGAATCACCACGTTCACCCTCTCTATGGTTGCAACATTTGTTGAAGGTCCACCTTTGACTGTACCATTCTGCTTAAGAATTTTCCAGATGTACAGATTTTTCACATCTTAGCGGAACTCCAAGTCTGCATTATTGGGGTCTCTCCCTCAGTTTGAGGCCAATATATTGTAGGTGATTTTTTGATATCATAAATCGCCAGGGTGTGTACTGGGACCAATGAAACATGACTCAAGGGAATTGTCAAGGACAAATAAATTTGGATCAGCGGAGTTAGAGCATCCTGTCTATTCCACTCGAATTTACCTATTCAATCATGACAGTTGATACTGCATGAACATGCAGATTGCCTGGGAAGTTAGCCGCAGAGTGGCCTTTTTGACCACACAAGAAACAAGAATTTATAAATGGCACTTATCTCTGTATTATACTACAGGTCCAGGTCAGAAATTAAATGATGGATTATAATTTTGCTGAGGACAAGCTGGTTGAGAATATTGGGGACATAAAGGACCCGCCAAAGCGTTAAGTGGATGAGGATTTATTAATGGATTATAATTGAGTCGTTGGTGTCCATTTCTTAATGTGGATTCAGTAGCAGTTTCAGGGGCTTTTCGTTCCACATTGGGAGCACTAAAAGTGGTAGCTAAACAAACATAAAAGAAAATTTTTAATAGCTCCGCGTTATCTTGAAGAATTTGGGTCATAGAACTATACAGTTCTCAATATGGCTTAACAACCACAGTCATTGCTATGCCCACCTCCTTGTTAGTTAATATATTCACTCCCACCAACACATGAGCCTCAGCTGTAAACCGCTCCACAAACTCCGCCAAGGACTCATTCTTTTGAAACTATATTGTCAAAAACTCTGCCTTGCGCCGCGCCATTTTTGCAACACGCCCAAACAAGCATATCACGGTCCCATTCACCTTTTAATATGTTACATTACTACTCTTAAGGTAACATGTGACCTGGTCAGCGCTCTCAACATCCAGAGCAGATAACAACAGTTTAGCTTTTCAAAGATCAAAGACCCTTCTACTGCAAATTTTAATCACTTAATAAATCTGGGTATGTTTCCATTGCAGTTAAATAGGGGCAGCTTGTCAATGAATACCCCTCCCTCTCCAGCACTACTAATCCATTTCCGCTCTGTAAAGTATAGCTGCTCTGTAGTGTCACCAAGTGGTTGTTAAGTTGGTTGGCTTGGCAGCCAACCAGGTGAAGTTAGTGGAAGTTCTTGTCAAGCTGATCCGTTGTACACATACTCTCTTGGAAAAGCATTTTCTGATCCTGGAGTAGTGTATTTAAAGCAAGTTTAGTTCCGCATATTGAGATAACTCAATAAGCTGGGGGTAGTACCCTATCAATAGGAACTGGTTGCGCCATTGATTGGCGAATATGAACTAATTAATAAGTTGATCAATAGGCCCCCTGTCGTGAGAACCACTAATAACTTTTGGTGGTTTTGGTTGAACCCACTGAGCTGGTTGCACAGGTTAAAACCCACTGAGCAACAGATGAGTGATATGTTGATTGCTGATCTTTGATAAATAAAAATAAAGTATAAATAATAAGGAGCTATTGCCCCACCTGATACCATTTTATTTAATATATATACTAATGGACTACTTCTGTGTTGAACTGGGTCCTTACACATTGCCACAAAAATGTTGAGCAAAAGAGCCCAGGTGAGGGCCCACAAACATGAGAGTACTGCTGTGGTCAGGTCCTTCATTCGTTGGCTTGATGAGCGATTGAGATATCCTTGGAATATGGTAAGGACGATGCTCACACTGAGGAGAACAGTCTGTCCACCAGAGAGAGCGTACAGAGGCGACTGCTCTGTCAAAGTCCAAGTAATGGTCCATTTTTCACTCAAAATCCAGGGTTTTCCTCCAAAATCTGAATAAATGATTTTAAAGTTTAAAATTCTATTTCTGATTTTGAGGTTTTTATTGTATATTAAAAGAATAAGCTGTCCTAAACACCTTTGTCTTGTTAGATTTATGTTAGGGAATGGGGGATATAGGAGATTTTGTTCCCATTTAGTCTGCAGGCGGCGAGCTATCCACAGGCCTATTTTGAGAACCTTGGCCCCCAATAATCCCGTCTAGGCCCATTCTAGACCGTTCATTGGGTACCCCAGGCGTTATGGAAATTCTTCCACATTTAATTTTGTTCATTGAGGACAAATCAGAGCTTGGCATTTCCATGCTGACTTTTAGATTAAAATTCATTAAAAAAATTTCTACCAGCTTCTGATTCACTCAGCCGCTGCTCTCCTTGACTCTCTTTACTTCCAAATTTGTCATAATTCAGCTTTTCAGCCCCTGATTCGCTGGGCTACCCTTTGCCATTGCTCTCAATATTCTTAGTTAGCGGTGGATTTATATTGGCAGCTCCTTATTTGATGAGTGCTTATTGCCATGGTTCTCATTGTTACTGCTTTTGGCATAATTTAACTTGGCAGCCCCTGATTCGCTGGTCTTTCCTTTGTTGTTGTCATCATTATTTCTCGTTTTAGTGGATTTCAGGTTAGCAGCCTTTGTTTGGCCTGCTCGCCATTTTAAGCTGGCCCTTGCCACCTCCGCTACAAAGTTTATTCAATTTGTTGACATCTGATTTGACAGAATGCCATTTCTGAGGGTCATTGCCATTGAACCCTACAACTTTATTATCATTATCAATATTATTACGAGCCCTTATACCCACCTTAGGGGGTCAGGGCTATGTGGTGGTCAGGCAGCGCCTTGACCATCACAACTTCCACTAAACCCCTTTTCTTCCTTCTTCTTTAAAAGACCTCTAACTTACATTCTCTCATTCAGCTATTAATATTTGATTGTATCAGTCAATTTTGACCTGTCAGCTTAGTAACCTTTTTCCCTACAATTTTAAGGATACATCCTATCATTGAGGCTTTGGCAGAAATTCCTTGATTCGCCAAACTATGAATAATTTGATCAATTTTTCTCACATCAACATAATCTTCTGCTCAATCTTGAGGCTCATCTTGACTCATAAAATATGATCCAATGTATATATGGCTTATTTTCCAGTCATGTCAATTTCTTGACATCAATGAAAAAGTAAATTTTTGAACAATCTACCCCTGAAAGTAATTAGTGAGGCTTTTGTTTGAAAATTACTTAATATGGAATGCAACTATTAAAGAGCCTCTTGAAATATGATGTATTGTGCATCAAATGAGTGTTATTGACAAACATGATGTCTAGAAGAATATTACCAAATCTGGTATTCATACAAAAAACTGAGAAGATGCTACCCCCTTCAACCCAGAAGTGGTGACAGAAGAAAGGGCCCCTTGATATCCAGTTTCAGGGTAATTGCCATGAGAGGGAGCTCATGGATACAGAAATTATCATAAATGGCAGAAGCATCTAAAGTGGCAATCAGACGCCGCCTCACTAGGGGATCTTTAAGTATCAATATTGCTACCCATATTCCCAAATTGTCCTACAGTTACCATTTAAGTTTATTTCTTGATTTTTACTATAGGTATAGGATACTTTACTTTTTATTCTAATATAAAATCTTTCTGTAAAATCTTGGGTTTATCCTTTCTTGTTTCACTTATTTGGCTTAAATGATCTCATATTCAGTAGCCAGTCTAGGATTAGCACTTAAGCAGAATACATTAAATAATTTGAGATCTACTTTGTATGAATAAGACACTTGATAGTGAATACCTTAGAGCTGAGCTGCTAAGGGAGAGGTTGGATTAGATTACTTTGTGTCCCATTGGCCAACGTATAGAGAACATGTCAGATAATGTCAACAAGAGAATTGCCAAGAGCGCAAACCATTTACCCAAGAGATTGATGCTACAGAAGGTAGCATCAGTCGAGTAGCTCTATGAAGATGATTGTAATATAAGCGATGGTAGTCTGGTGCCTAATATTCGCAGAGTAGACCCTCTGAGCAGCAAGTTGGCCTCATATGTTAAGCAAGCTGAGGTTGGCGAGCTGACTTTTATAACTGAGCAAATTCTCAAAAATAGAATTTCTCTAAGAAGATTAAGCAAAAAGGCTGTCCCCCTCAAAAATTGGTGAAGATCTTTAAGCTGAAGTGCCAAAAGAGCCAACCATAATTTTCAACTACAAAGACTCCAATGAACAACGGAATACTAAGCAATGTTCCTATACAAGTTCTTAGCAGCCTTAGGAATATACAACCAACACACAATTTTCATAGAAGTTCTCAGGACAACCCCTCTTCATAACATTATAAAAGCTCAGCGCTCTTCTTATAGTAGAGCGCTGGGCTATTTTGGTTTTTTTAGTAAATATAGATATCAAACCAGATTAACCTTTTTAAGTTTTATTAGATTTTAAAAATAGACCTCCTCAGCAAAACTGCTGCAACCTCTTTAGGTCACCACTTGTTGATCTCAGTGATGGCAGTGGCCATTTATTTAATGTTCTCAGTGTTAGTGTCCCTTGTTTTGGAGAACCAAGGAGTAAATTCAAAGAGTTGTCACACAAATTACTTGAAAAGAGTACGTGCATGATGATCCATGCATTATATTAAATATTTAGACTTCAAATTTATCTGCCATACCTAATACCTAATCATAGAAAATGCCATGGCATATAGGAACATTGGTAAAATACTAGAAAAATCAAAAACTTGAGATATGGCAGCCACCTAGGACTGGAAAGCGGAAGATAATGTTTAGACTGGCCTGCCAGTAAGGATGCAAAAACACCCAAAAGGAGAGCTAGAATGCCAGGGGAACTGCTGCTTGAATGACGTTTAAATGGTCTTAGAGATAAGTAACCAATGAAACCAATGTGCCGCAAAGATGAAAGTAACCCAGCGAAAAACCAGTCTGTTGCAGCCCCAAGGACCATGGGCCTAGGCGTAGGAAAGTTTGGGACTGGATGGAGTGGTTTGGGTTTCCCATGGGGAACTTGGTATGGCGACATAAATGAGGGTGCAGATCCTCACCAGGAGTGGTGATATTTTTGTCTATAAAATGCAGAGATCTTGGTGGAAAATTGTCTTGGCAAACAGGAAAAGTTACAAGTGATTTTATGGTAGGCCCAATTAACTGCAGAAGGCAACAAAGTCACCAATATGACCATGAATGCCTAGTCTTTGTGCACCCCATAGATTAACATTAGGGGTGTTTCAGGGGTCCAGAAAAGGATAATTTTAACTAGAAAAGTGGTTTTGAAGCATGGGAATTTTTATTTTATTTTTAATAAAGATAATTGACCATCAAACTTCCCTGTGGGTTACAACTATTTAAATGGTCAGTCAATTGGGAATAGCTTATAAATGCACGGGATTGGTGCCCTCAAGTTTTGACCTAACCCAGAAAAACTTCTAGTGGGGGAAACTATATAATTTAAACAGATTTTAAAAGTGTCAGCAGTGGGCCAAATCATCAAAGGTTCAAAACAACGCCCAAATTGTAGTTTTGCCATGATTACACTGATTCAAGTGGCAGCATCTCGCTTAACAGATATTAAGAGCCTTCCAGGGCCACTCCATGTAGGGACAGTCCTAAGAGGTCAAGAACAGGTTGGGGATGCTCAACCCACCTGCACCTGATCACTATGGTATCTGTTTGACCATGCAGGATTATCCAGATTGAGATTTTGACACTACTGGGGAGCTTCAATGCTGATGGCTATTTTTACCAAATACCCAATTCTGTCAGCTAGTTTTACTAAAGGTTAAATACAGATAGCTTTATTCAAAAAAAGTACAAGGCCGTTAGGCATTGTTGCTGATGGTTAATGCTGTCATCCACATTCATCCCCTTCACCCAATTCTGGACCTAATTTGCCAAAACCTTATCACAAATTTCCTCAATCCGCCATACAAAAAAATCTAGTTGTTAATACAGGGATAGGTGGCGAAATTCTTAAAGTGTAAGCCATGACCCACCGCTCATCCACCACATGGGCAAGGTCTCACTAGGAGATGAGGGTGGCAGCTAGCCTTTTTGGACCTTCTTTGGGTGGGAAAGGGAACGCCACCTGGTCCAAGAATAGTAGATGCTCCCCTGGACTTACATTATCCTTCCCTTTTCTCAAAGGGGAGCGCCACATCTGAGAAATTGGGCGAGGGCCGCATAAGTATGGGCCTTGGGTAACTTGATCGCCATCAGTGTTATAATCTTTGGGGGATGGTGGAGAGCATTGGGGTGGGTAGCATGGAAAGCCTCAACAAGCTCCAAATAGTTAGAACAGTCCTGAGCGCCAACCCAGCTATTTTCATAGGCCGGATAGCCTTTCCACGTGACTAATTGATGAACTGATCTGCGTGAGTGTTGGGAAGCCAAATTTTCATCAACTTCAGCTTTCTCCATTCACTCAATCACAATGGGCTTGGGTTATGACAGGATTGCCCCCTTGAACAGGGACAACTGGGAGACATGAAGGAAGGGATGTTTCTTCCAATGGGCTGGTAATTTCAAGTGGAAGCGCTTCATCCTTAAGTACTCTTCCACCAGATGGGAGCTGATCATTTGCCCGCAAACTTGCGTGAGGGCACCTGCATGCACAAGTGCTACATGTCCAGCATGACATATGAAGCTATCTTTATGTTGTGAACCAAGAGATGCTTCCATTCTGCAAACCGTTTATAATCACTTATGGCCTTTTTCAAGTGCTCCCAAACCAAGGACTGGGTGGCACAAATGTGCTGAGCATGGTCAGCTGCAGCCAGGACTTCCAGGCAAAGGCATGGGCCAACTGAAAATGACGGTTATACACTAGGAAAGTCTCATATGAGGAGAATACGTGGATGCTTTAATTCTGAGACTATAAACAAACTGGTCAAGGGAAAGGTCATACACCCAGGTATCCTGAGAAGCTGCAGCTCAACACTGTAAGTACTGTTCCAAGATCTGCTTAGCTCAGTTTGACAATCCAAATGTGGATGGTACGCAGTGGAGTGACAGGGCATGACTTTAACTTGCCAAAAGTTTGTTCCAAAACTGAGCCATAAATTAAATCCTGCAGTCACTGATACTTTCTGCAGGATTCCAAACATAGAGAGCACATGCCTTAAGAATAGGAGGGCAGTTTCCTCAGAGGTGATGGAGGAGAATCATAGGATAAACAAAGCAAATTTAGTGAAGCGTTCTACAACCACCATGACCGCTGTGAACCCATTGGAGCTGAGTCGCTCAACAATAAAGTCCATGGACTCTGACGTCCACAGCCCCTCTGCCTGCTGCAAAGAATGGAGGAGGTCATTCTTACCATACCAATCTAATTTGTCCTGCGCACAAATTACACAGACAGCAATCCATGTCATAACAACCTTTGACAGGCCTAGCCAGTTAAAGGTGCGCTTTAATGAATCTATGCATTTTTTGTTACCCAGGTGACCAACTGCAGGGGGATTGTGATGAGCTTGGATGACTTTTTCTTGGAGGAGGGAAGTTACCCACAACCTTGAACTAAATTTTATAAGCCCATCAGCTAGATAATAAAGGGAATGCTTAGGGGTTGGAAGTGACAACCAAACAAAAAGTTCCATCCTTTTCGCACATGCTATCTGCCCTGCTAAGACCCACAAAACTAAGGGCGCTTCTTGATCTAAATCAGCTACCAAAACCATGGGAGGAATAATGGACAAGATTTGAGTTGGCGGGATAACCGTGACAAGGTCCGCCTCATCCAATTCAGCTGGTTAAGGTGCAGAATTACGACTCAAAAAGCCAGGAAGCACATTCAAAGCTCCTTCACAAACTCATATTTGAAATTAAAGCTGCAAAAGTCACATTATGTTTGGCCCTGCCAGTGCGCCAACTTCTGTGGCTTTCAGAAATATAGGAGAGATTAGTGGTCTGTATGCACAGTCAACTCATGTTTAGCAACCTGCAAGAGGTACCGCCAGTTGGTCAAGGCCCTCGCCATGGCTGCCAATTATTGTTGTAGATGGCCCAGGATTCATCTGTGGAGGAAAACTTGTGGGAAAAGTATGCAACTGGGTGTTCTAACCCATTGTGCTCTTGAAGAAAGACAGCCCCTACCATGATGGAAGACGCATCATATGATACAATATAGGGCTTGGAGGAGACCGCGTGCTTTAGACAGGAGGTGACAAGAACACCTCCTTAATGGAATTAAATACTTACTGGAACTTGAGCGTCCAGAGAAAGGGGACGTTATTGACTATTAGTGGATGAAGTGGGGCAACTAACTGGGATAAGGCGGGAGGTATTCTTTAAGAATATGATGGTGCATAAGGAGCTTCTCAATTGCTTCTGCGTCATTGGAGTAGGCCACCCACTGATGGCGTCCAATTTGCTGGTTGGGATAGCGTAGTTATCTTTCAATACAAGATTGCCCAAAAAGGCGACCTCTTCCCAATAAAACTCACACGTTGATGGCTTGACAAACAGACCTGCCTTATGCAAGGCAGCCACTACTGCCTCCAAATCCTTTGCATGTTGTTTGGGGGTAGGGAATGTACCAAAACATCAATTTATGAAACTGCGCAGATGAACCAGAGATCACCCAGCACATTATTGATCATCCTCTGAAATGTTGCAAGTGCATTATTAAGCCCAAAAAGCATCACTCAAATTTGGAATATGCCTCATTTTATCTGAATAGTGGTAAGCCATTCCTGACCTTACATCACCCAAAGTGGTTAAAGGCATTAACCAGATCAGGTTTTGAGAACATGTGTGACTTGGCAATCGCTTGGCTAATTTTCTGTTCCAAAGGCAATGGGTAGGGGTCATGTACTGTGATCTTATTAAGGTGATCGTAATCCATGAAGGGATGAAGGGAACCATCTGCTTTCTTGGCAAATACAATGGGAGATGCAACAGGGGATGTCTCTTGGAGCAACCATCCCTTTTTAAGCATGTCATTTAACCATGCATCAAGGGCAGCCTCCTCCTCTGCTGTGTGCGGGTAAAGTGGTTTGTTTATGTTCACCACCTGCACCGTTGTTAAAAAAACAAATCAAATTTTGTATGTTGGAGAAGCCGGTCTGCCTTCTTGAGATCAAAGATACTTTGATATATCATCAGCGCTGAAGGAAAATCTGGCGGAAGACCTACAGGAGAAATTAGATATGTAACTGATCTGCAGCCTTGAGTTGTAGTGAGGGTATTCAATAAAGGAAACTCTCTCTATCTGACCATTAAAGAATGACAACATATTAGATATAAGATGAATTCTCACATGCTCCTGACGCCACCAACCCACACCCAAAATTACTGGAAACACAAGGTTAGGCTTGATGAGAAGCAATTTCAAAAAGTAAACTGGTGAACCAAGAAGGGTACTAGGCACCATACTTTATAGGTTGACTGAGAGGCCAACGAGGTGACCATAAATGCAGGACCCAAGTCCAGATCAAGATCAAGCTGCTGAGCCAGCTCCACTTCATGAAGTTAACCGCAGCTCTAGTATCAACTAAAGCCTCAAAGGTACCTAATGAGCAATAATGATAATTTTTAATAGCAATAAAAAGTAGGCAGAATTATGTTTATTGGTGGATATTGTCATTTATGAGGACATCAATGAGATTGAAAAGACAGGTGATACAGAGCACACTGACTCAGACTCAGGGGTGGCGTTAGAACCTGGGACCAAAAGGGATACTGGTTCAGCATTGGGAACTAAACCTGAGACCAAGTTGGTAAATCTAATCATGCAGTTCCCATTTTGAGGGCAGCCCTAGGGGAAATAAAAGAGTGATGGAAAAAATTGACCATGAAGGAGTTCCTCTAAAGCCATCTGGGAACTGCTTATAAAATTGGTGATTGACCAGACAATAAACTGAAGACAGGGTGCCAACTGAACATTTATAAGGAGGATGGTGACCACTGAATAACCCATCTCAACAAGGAGGGCGGAATGGCTGGAAACAATGGATGGTTGATTATGTCATGGCAATGGCAGATAAAGTTTAGACTTTTTGCCAGTCATAATGAAAAAGCACCCAAAAGGTGAGCAAGAATGCCAGTGGCTTTGCCACTTGAACGACAGTTAAGTTGATAGGGAGATGATGGATTATATAAAATTGATGGATTGCAAGGGTAATAAACAAGCCGGTGAAGAACCAAGCTGTTGCAACCTCAGACCCAATGTGCCTGGGCTTAGAAGATTTTTGTGAAAACAGGAAAAATTTATAAAGGTTTTGATGCAATGGGTCCAAGTGGCTTCAGCAAATGTTACTATTAAAAACATGACTGGAGCAACCTAGTCATTATGCGGGCTACTGGGACACATTGCAGGTGCTACAGGAGGTTTGACAAAGAAAAAATTTTGAACTTAAATAAATAAATTTGAACGTGGAACGATTTTATAAAAGTATATAAAGAGAATCAGGTGTCAATTTTTCAGTTTTATGACTGTTTAGATAGATAATCAATTTGGGAAATAGCTTGGAAAAGCTTAAGATCAGGGCCCTTGAGATTTGACTTAATCCAGTGAACTTTAAGTGAGAGAGGGGGGAAACAAATATATAAATTAAACCAACTTTAAAAGACTCAGCGGTGGGCTGAGTCACTGTCAGTTTGTCCATGTCAACCTGAATTGCTGATTTTCTTTGGTTTTGAAATATGTAGTGACAGCATCTCATCTGACAGGTAGCAAGAACCTCCAAAGGCCACCCCACATAAGGGCAGTCCCAAGAGGTTGGAAACAGTTTTAGGCCGCCTAATCCACTCACACTTGGTCACTCTGGCATCAGTTTGTCCAAGCAGGAAATATAAAACAAATAATCTGATGTGTCTGAAGAAGGTTTCTAACCGTGGGCTGCAATTTCCAATGGCCCAATGCCATGGGAAAGTTTTGACACAGATCTGACTTTAGATTCTTTATTCATCAAAGGTACACGCCCATTGGGCCTTCTTTCCAATGATTTAATGTTCTCAAATCTTGTCGATGAAGGCTCATTGCCCTCAAAGTTATTCAAACCTTTTGTCCCAAGAGAATGATGACTACATGAAAGCTTGGCACAATTCCCCTTAATTCATTGCATAGTTTATCTGAAGCTAATACTGGAACAGGTGGTGGGATTCTCAAAGGGAGAGCTGTTACCCATTGCTCATCCATCACTTGGACAAGGTCGCCCTGTGAGACAAGAGGGACAGCTGCCATTCTCAGACCATTTTTGATGGGAAAGAGAACACCCCTCAATCAAACAGAGGGGGCGCTCCCCTGTACTTACTGTTGTAGGATTTTGGATGGGCCCTATCTTGGTCTGCCAAGCCAGCGGATCATTGAGTTTTGCCACCATTGTTTTTTAGCGTTTGATAAGTTTAAAAGGAGGAATTCTTTATTATGTAATGATTGAAAATTGAAGTTTATCTGAAAGAAAAAAGCTCCTCATAGTTCCCTATTAGTTGTGCTCCTAGAATCAGGACGTTGCTGTTCTGTGGCTAGGAAATTGACTATAAATATTTCTCATGATTATACTAGTGGAAAAATTATCATTTGGTCAAGTTTATCTCATATTTTGTAAATTGTTCCCGTAGTAGAGATTTAATATACCAGATTTTGAATGAAATAATTATGTAACTTTCCTATACAATATTCTGAAGAATTGACCTCGTCAGGGGAAAGAACTCGTGCAATCAGAGAAGATCAAAGAATTTTCTAAAAAAGAACTATAACTTTTGCAATTGTGTGCTTTTGCAGCGCACTACAATAACTTACCCAGCTATGATTTATATGCAAGGGCAAGCTCAACCCGTTGCTTGAGCTATTCTCCAATTTTTCACCTCACTCATATAAATCCAACAGCCCCTCTATAGGATATATTACCAGCTTATTTCCAATTCTATTTACCTTTGATGAAAACTACTCTTTCCTTATTCAAAATTATGTGTAATATGCCCTACACACCATAACACTAGGCTTAAAAGTCAATCTGGCAAGTCAAATCATCATCAGAAAAATGATTTCAACAATCATGGAGAATTATTTCAATACATTGATCCAGTGAGCTACCACACAGTGATCAAACTTGTAAGAGCAAACGTTCACAATCATTATTGCCAGTATGTCACACATGCTATGCACACGTGTGACTAAAAATCACCCTGCCAATCTGTTACCAATTTGGCAAAATTCATTTAACATAAACCCTACTACCATTATAACCTGTTCAAATGCAATAACCAACAGACTAAAAACTTGTAGATGTTTTTTCCTCACTGCAACTTTCACTTGAGGTTGACCCAGTAAGATCCATGGTTGCCCCATTGCAGCCTTCTGGCTTGTTTAGAGGCCTCTGGTATTTTTTGAACTACAATACTCTTCACTTAACCCTTAGAATGTCCCATTACAAAATCTTTAGTTCAACAGAGCCCTTAGAACTATTGCCTCTCACTGGTTACTAACACACCCAGAGTAATTGGGCATCTTTTAATCAGCTGCAACCATGACAGCTGAGGACCCCAGGACCATTATCTCAATGGACTTCATTATTGAGTTTGCTCTCTTAAGGGCTTGATTCCATCATGGTAGATGTGATTGTGTTCACAAAAAAAGCTAATTTGTCCCCTTCCACACTGCTATCTCCTCAGAGGAAACAGAGGATCTATTTGTCTTATATTTTTTCTCAATGTTTGGCCTCCCCCCAAAAAAGTAAATGACTTTGCCATAATTATAAGATAAACTAGTGTAATAACTTTGCTTTGCTATGGAGTGTATAGTTTACCAGATAATTTGAATAATTATATCAAATTTTATATACTATAGATAACCACCAACCACTCAGTCAAAGCTATTAAACTTATTAAATTAACTAAAATCTACAAACACTCGACCAAACCTAATTGCCCTATCAAATCAACCAAAAATTACCAACCCCTCAGTCATATTTAAACAGCTAAAACTAATAAATCAAACAAATTACTAAGCACCCATAACATATTGTACTTATTAAACCAACCAAAAAGCACTCAGCTAAACCTAAACTGAACCTATCAAATCAACCAAAATCTATTAACCACTTGGCCGAATAAAACTAAACTCATTCAATCAAACAAATATTACCAAACCAAATTGATACTCAAACTAATTAAGCTTATCAAACTAACCATAACCACCAAACAATTGGCCAAAATCTATTATACTGTCAAATCAACAAAAAACCACTAACCACTTGGCTAAATTCAAACCAAATCTACTAATAAAATAAAACCTACTAATCATCAGCTAAACCTGTTTAAACCATCAAATCAACCACAGATTATCAACTCATTCTAAACTAATTAAAATCAACAATTCAACCAAAGACCACCAACCACTCAATTTAAAATCAATTGAATTCATTAAATCAGCTGATTAACAACTAATCCGTGATTCAAAGCTTATGCAGAAATAACATAAAGCTAACATCGATGAATTCCCCCTTGGGTTGGGACCATCTAGTACTAAAAAAATAACATAAAGCTAGGATTCTGCATATCATTTTGTTAACAGTTAATCTGTGATTCTATGATCTGAAGTTTAGTACCTTATCTTATTATTATTCAATCTGCAATCTGAAGTCAGATATAAAGATGATATAAAAAAATTACACCAATCATATCATTGATAGATCAGGGAATTTTTATTTATATATACTGTCCTAATAGATGATAAAAAGTGATTAAAATACAAAATTGCTTGTGCCAGGATTTGAACTACCAACCTTTAATAATTTAAGTTTAGAGCCAAAAGCTAAGCCAATTATGCTATTTTTAGGAACTCCATACTTTATTAAAATAAATTTAAGGGAAAGTAAGAGGGGAGGGCGGAATACAAGCAATTTGGCCGAGGGTAAAAAGGACTGGGGGTTCAGGCTGCTAGAGTTCTAGCACCTCCAACCATTGCTGATCAGCAATCACCATCACTAACCATGGTTCTAGCATTGGCGGGCTTACAGGCTATTCAATTATCAGTTGATTAGTTGCCTCATCATGTGTGATGAGCGATCCAATGGGGAAAGCCAAAATGTGTGGCTTTATAACACCTGAGGGATTATTTGTAAAGCTTTTTAAGATCTGACAGAGCTGATCGGAAATAATCCAAATGGTCTTCAATACCAAACCTCTGTGGTGGGGGCGCTCATTGCTCAAAACTTGGCGACGAGCGCGCAGTGAATTACCCATACACAATAATGGTAAATGAAGGCTCATAGTTGGATCAGAGCCATTCTCAGGGTTTTTGTAAAGAAAAGGTCCTGCAATGGATGTATTCCCAGTGGCGATTGTTTGCCTAATAGGATGTAATGCATCGTGGACCAGTATCTTTTGAACATAACGCATTCATAGTAATGGTGTGCTATGTCTGCTTCCAGTTCAGTGCATATGGGGCATTCTTTGTGCTGGTAGTCCATCCCTCTGTGCTTGCCCGATTTGAATGCCCAATTTAGGATCCGCCAGGTTACAAATGCTGTTTGGCTGTTACCAAGTGGGAGTTCAGGACCAATATCAACTCCTTCATTGGGTAGTTGGTGTCATGGCCTTCAGTAGTCCAGTCATTTAGGATTCGTGGATGGGTGGGCAAATTGCGCCCCAGTTTCAGGAGTGGATCCCCATATTCCATCAGCATCAATTTGTACCTAATTCTGATCGACTTGGTTGCATATTTGTCAGTGATTTGGTTACATTCCTCCCAGCTTGTTGTGGAAAATATTGCGGAATTACGTGCTTTGACATCTCTTTGAATTTTGTCAGCCTCTTGGTCTGATCACTCCAATGACCATCCGCTCTGGTGCATGGCCCAATTTCATAGTTTCCAGTAGTGTGGGGCACCTTTTTGGGAGGTTATCCGCGGGTGGTTCACCATCCATTCATGTATCAGTCAGGGGAGACCAGCTCTTGGAGGCCTTAGGCTCTTGCCCAGTTCACACCCCATGCTAGGGTCGGGCAGCACATTTGCATCTGTGTTAGCTTCAGGAATGACTTCCCCCATATATGCCAGGCATGAGATTCGAAGTCCAGGAGGCCCATGCCTCCTTCATTCTTTGGTTTTGACAGGGCTTCCAGTGGTATCAGTGCCACCTTCGCCTTGAAACACAGGAAAGTTCAGAGCATTGACCTGATTTTCTTCTCTAAGTTCAGGCTCATTGGCAGCATGTGAGCAACATATCACAACTTTGAGAAGATGAAGACATTTATTGCCTGCACTTTCTCCTCAAGGCATAGTCTGGCGCTTTTCCAGTATGCCATTCAGATTGATAAGCTTGACAATACTTCCTGTTTAGTCTCCAGTACCACTGGTCCCTTGTGTTGAAGAGTATCCTGAGGTATTGGACTGTCTGGGAGTTCATAATTGGCATTGTGTCAGTTGGCAAGCTGAAGCTCAGGTTGCTGACCCTCATCACTGAGGTTTTTGCCAAGTTGATTTTTGCGTTTGATTCTAGCTGATAGAGGTTTAATAGTTCCTTGGCGCCCTGGAGGTCAGTTGGGGAGCTTATTCCTACTACCATATCTTCAGCAAATGCTAGCATCTTCAGTGGCATTTGGTTAGGGTGGACTAAACCCTGGAGCTTCGCGTCCACTGCCGCCAGTAGAATGTTGGCTGCAAAGTTGAAGAGTATCAGTGACATAGGGTCACCTTGGCGGAGACCTTGCCTGATAGGGATTTCATTGGTTACGCCATCTGCGACAATAACCTTCGTTACCAGGCCTGAGTACAGCGTCATTATCCATGCTCAAAATGTTTCAGGAATACCGACTGCCTTTAGTGCCTCATGAAGGAATGACCACACTACTTGGTCATATGCCTTTTCCATGTCGAGGAACATAAGGTACCCCTGTTTGATGCCACACATATCCTGGATTACGCTCTGGACTGAGCCATTACTGTCCCTTATACTATGTCCTTTGACAAAGCCGTGCTGGGCACTATAAAGTGTGCGCAGTGCTGTTACTATCAGTCAATTAGATAGTATGCGTGTGAGCAGTTTATAATTGACATTTGATAGTGCAATCAGGCGCCAGTTCTGAAGTTGGCGTCTGAGGTCTTTTTGTACAGAAGTACAATTTGGGTCTCATGGCCTCCCAGAGTTTTCTTAACAATGTGCAAACAGTGGTTAAAGAGGGCTTTGAGCTCCAGCGCAATGCGGTCTCAGAATATGCTGTATATTTCTGCACACATATTGTTGGGGCCTGGTGCTTTCATTCTTGGTGACTCCTTCAGAACCCTCTTAACTTCATCAATAGAGATTTTGGTGGATAGCTTGGTGACATCTTCCGGCGTACAGCCCCCAAGTGCCAGCTTGGCCAGTTCAATAAGGGTTTTTGTTGCCAATTTGCTCATTTCCCGTTGTCATAAGAAATCACCATAAATAAGCTCACCTCAAGTTAGATTGTTTTGTGGTCTGTTGATACTTCCCTTTCCACTGTCTCCACTTCCCATACCCTAGCCTTAGTTCAGATTTCCTTGAAGTGTTTCAGGCCCTCTTTGGTCATTGTCCCCGCTAGACTCTGATATTGGTAAGTTGCATTGGTCTGTCTCTCTGAGTCTTGCTTCATCATTATGGCCTGATACTTTTTGTGTGTTGTTTGGTACTTGCTCCACCAGTATTTGCTGTCCCAGTGGGTGAGCCTCAGCCTTTCTAATTTAGACTACAGTTGTTTCACGGTGGAAGTTCACTTGTAGGAGGTTGCTTTTTCAAAATTCATACTATCATGTTTCATTTTCACTTTGATCTGGGTCCATCATTCTAGCAGGTCCAACTTGGGGCAGTTGTTCAGATATGCTACCAGTCGATCTAGTCCAGCATCAACCTTTTGGCGCCATTCCCCATCCCTCAGCGTGGCTGGTGCCAATTGCCACTTGTGGTTCCTTGGAGGTTCATCAAGGTTGATCTCCACTCAGATGACCATGTGGTCGCTTTCAGCATTTATGCTAACCTCACTGTTGGATGTCATCGACCTGAGATCTGATGACACTAGGATGTAGTCTAAACGTGATCCTGACAGTGGGGATCCAGCGGCGTCATATGACCACTGCGTTAGGTTGGCTGGGTCGTCATCCTCTTCATCAATTGTTAGGCACATCCCTGATTTAACTAGTTAATCGAGCATCTCATCAGCCTTACTGTTGGAATGTTCTCTTGTCAGGAACGTATCCCAGCTTGCATTCATCCAACAGTTCAGGTCACCTGCTACTACGGTCGTCGCTTTGGATGGCACTTCCACTAAGAATTTCCAAAAAAATACATTTTTGTGGAGCTTCAATGGGGTGTAGACTGCTACCACTCGTATGCTCCTGCCAGTTTCTCTGTTTGTAGCCGTCGCTATCAAGATCCTACCAGCGTAGGTTTCTTCCACGAATTCCAGGTCTATTTTCTTGTCCATTGTGACTATCGCCACGTGGTCTGTCCATAAGGCTTGGTAGCCTATCTGGCATGACCACGGGTGGTTTTTTGCGTCACAGTTCGATCTTGGCACCATTTCCTTTTGGTTACCAGCTTGTGTTTCTGAAATAAAAATTAGGTCAATATTATTATTAGTTTTTAAATGGTGCATTTTTCTCCTCCTCATTTGTATGCTTGCCATCCCCCAAGCATTTGTGGTCGCTATCCTCATTTCTAGCTGCCTGACCCATGGGTATGAGGTTTAGCGTTGTCTGGGTTGTGGATCAAGTCCCTTACTGAGGTCTGGTTGGTTGATGATGGTGGTGTCAATGGTTGGCAGGGTATAGTGTTTGGTTTTTGGGGTCAGTTAGTTGGGATGGGATTATATTCCTGGGCATCCTGTGTACTGGAAATTTGGTCGCCATCCCCATCTCCCTGTCAATGGTTGATGGGGATGGTTTTATGATCAGGTTTGGGTGCCCCTTGTTCCCTGCTGGCGGAGCAGCGGATTCTCCCTCTTCTGTCAGTCAGATTTGCACCCCTTCATTTGATTTAATGGCAGAACTTGATTTTTTAGTTGATGATTGCCTGGCCAATTTTGTCAATTTTGTCACTCCTGCTGATTTTTCACCAGTCGCCTCAGGTTTATTTGCCAATGACTTCCGATTCAATTTTAGATTCAATTTTTATATTGTTGGGCTTTGATTTTGACTTGCTGGCATCCTGCATCCACCCTTGCTTGAGATACTTTTTTGGGTTCTCCTTCTGCCATCTTTCCTCCTCCCAGACTGTCCATTCCACTTGGGTTGGACGTTTCTCTGTTGGTCTGGGGACAATTCCCTCATCCATTGCATAAGATTCAGGGTTCAGATTTATAAATGGTTCATCATCCGCTTCAGGTCACTTTTCTGTTTCCCATTCCCACGCTTCTCTATGTGCCAGGTCCAATTCTTATTGCTGGCATTTCATATCCGCTACCTCCATTAAGTTGCGTGGTATCCATTCTCTGGCTTTCAGGCGGAGGAAAGTCTTGGTACCCACCTTGGTGATTCCCTCAACGGGGTCATATTTGTATTCCTGTGTAGTTTTACCTTTACGGTGGTGGCGTTGAGCCACTGTGTGGCCAGTCTGGTAGCAGAACTGGCACACTTGTTTGGCATCCTCCTGTTCAACGTATACTACTCTATTGAGGCTGGGCAGGCGGATGAATCTGGGTAGAGCAATTTTTTTTGGTTTCATCCAGGGTGCCAGTTCATATGGCGCTTCCACTGTCCTGAGGGTGGAGGCACTTTGTGATGTAATTGCCACTGGCTTGCCAGAATTCTCATATTTCCTCATAGTACAACAATCCAGTCTGGATTGCTTCGTGCACCCACTCCTGTTTGCAATCGGTGGGGAGATTCTGGAGGGTTACCCACCTTGCTGTTTGGTTGGTGTATTTGGTTAGTTCCATTCTCAGATAAATCCCCTTGTATTTGATGCCGATTTTAGGGAGTTTTAAGCAGTCCAACTTGCCTTGGATCACTATATCTATATAGCACCGTTTGGGTACCCAGTGGTGATCAAAATCCCCTCCAGCTAGGACTTTGTCAAGTTCCTGATAAATTGACAATATCAGGTCGGACCATTCCTCCTCCTCCACTAGCTGCAGGTGGATTCAGATAGCATCTTTTAGGTATGATTTTGGTGCCTGGCGATCTGTAAAGCCCCCGCTGATCAACTGACAGATGTATTTAATGTGGCTCCCTGCTCCGTTCCAGGTGTTGTCTTTGGTATGCACCACTGCAGCGCTGTAGGATTTGGTTTTCGCGCTTGGTTTGGGTACTTTGGCAGGGGACTTTCCCTTCAAAATCCAACTTACCAATTTGTTGAGGCTGAATCCCCAGTTGAAGAATGCTTCAATCTGGTGGATGCTGATACCTTGGCGGCTGATACTTCTAGCCATTTGTACTCCGATCTCTAGGCTCTGCCACTCTAGGGCATCTGATGGCGAGAACCCCAGTTGGTACCACTTGAGGGTGGATTCTGGGCCGCACATTGGGTGGAGGTATTTTTGGAGGACCTCCAGCATAATCAAGCTACGCTGGCACCAGTCTCTTACTGTGATGCTATTCCAGCCCCCATCTGTAAATACATGTGCCATGTCTGCCAGAACACCCACTTCACTCCATTGGAATGCTTCGGAGGGGGTGAAGCCTTCTGTGGCATATGGGGCCACTAGCGTCAGTTCTGGGAAGGATTGCTTCCAATACCAGATATTTTTGATGTGGATCCCCACTTCAAGCCATTCTCAGCCCAAGTCTGGGGTCATGACCCCTTTCATCGCTGTTGCCACCTGTGGTGAAATCTCGTGTTCCATCCACAGTTGGGCTGATTGAGGGGTGAACCCCGCTGCATCCCAGTCTGCAGCTTCAGCGATTGTTGTGGTGTCTTGCCAGCTTTCCACTTTTTGATTGGGAAAGGTCAGCCTCTAAAAGTTTCATGAATCAGTTTAGTCACCCCCAGCTCTGCCCATTCGCGCACTAGTTCCATACTGGCCCCCGCTCAGAACCAGTATTTCATCTCCATTGGTGTGAATCCATTGGCAGACCAGTTGATGGCCTCTTCTGGCAACCAATCCTAGAAGGGTCCATATTCCAACACTTTTTCCTTTGTCCAGCCCGCTTTCATCAGGTCTGGTATGGTGGCTGGTATAAATCAGGTGTACAACCAGTGTAAGGCCTCAGTGGCCTTGAATCTGGCCGTGATCCATGGTAATGCCTCCTCTAGGAAGAAAGTAATTTTATACCATTCCAGTGCCATGTCCACTGGAATGGAGTGTCAGGCCCATTTAAGGGCCATAGAGGCGTTCAGGAATTGTTTTGCATACTTGGCTAACTCTGTTGGGTTGAGGCCCAAGCTCCCAATGGCTTGGGCGTATTGTGCTGTAATGCCTGCCTTGTTGTACTCCATCATGTTTAATAGGTCAATGCCAGCCTCCATCCAGGCTTTTGCATCCACCAGTTTTAAATCTTTGTTGATTGCGGCCTCTATCTCCTTGTACTCCACGGGGATCTTCATCCATTCCAGGGCATCTTTGGTCCTAACTCATGATGTCTTGAATATTACTGCCATGCTAATTAAGATTTGGGTGTTGAGCCAGCATTTGGCCAATCCAGTGGAAATTTGTGGTCTCGCCATATAGCCACAATGGCTGGTTTGATACCTTTAGAGACCCACTGAGTCGCCGTAGAGTATGGAAACTGGAGGGCCTCCCATTGTTTGACCTCGCAGGCAGACACACCTCAGCGCGCCAACATGTCTGACTGGATCAGTGTAAATTTAACTGGGGCCCTGGCCACTGACTTGACCACTGTCAGGGTTTCCACCTCTTCCGGTAATATTTTTAGTTTTTAGCCAAACTTTCTCAGGTGTCCAATCCCTCAGATTCAGTCCCCAACATAGTTTCACCCCCACTGAGGTTGGTCCCCAATGGATCATATTGGGTCAGCAATTGGGCATTTGAGATTGGCTGCCAATTCATTGTTGAGCTAAAACCCTTGTCAGTATGACTTCATTGGGGATTGCACCCAATGGTGTATAGGGGATCATGCTGATGATTTTCTCATATCGCTGAATCAATTTTGGTCAGGGACCATTCACCCCCCCCCAACTGGGCATTTTCAGAATCGGAGACCAACTTCTTCTTCACTCAAATACCCCAAGTGGATTTGGTAAGTTTCTCCATGTCAGTAGAAAACTTTTTATAGCTTTGCTAAGTTGGTTTGAGCTGCTGATTTTTGTCAATTGAATCCAAGTCAGTTTCTTATCCTACCAATACTTTGTCCAGGTTTTTTGTTTTTTTGGCAAAAATTTTCTCACCCTGCAAGGCCCTGATCCCCTCTACTGATTGAGGTTCAATAGGGAATATTCCTGACTCTTCTGTTCTTGGCGTTGGGCCTCACTCCTGGAAGGTTTCTCTAGTCTGGTTGTCATTGGTCATCAATCCTAGGGAGTCGACCCCATTATCCATGCTAGTTGCAAGGGCCCCATGACCCATCGACGCGTTTGCATGTTTCATCATCATTCATGTCACCAGATTGTTACTTGACGTATACGTGTTATATTGCCCTTCCCCATTTCTAGTCATATGGGGGCTTGGGCCAGCGGGAAGTTCATTAGATGGTACATCCATTGTAGTGTCCTTCATATTAATATTGTTATTTAACAATGGCTCAGGCAAGTCATCAATTTCTATGTGCTGTGCACAGATTGGCAGATTGACTTCCCTACGCTTGGGTGGTTGGCCATTGTTCACTGCTCTATAATTGCAGTGCGCTCTGGCAGTTGGTTGCTCTCTCAATTCTTGTTCAGTTCACTTTTTTATTTAAAAAGTGATGTATACAAGAGAGAAGCCTACTAAGCCAATTATGCTAGAGTAGGTATTTTTAAAAATCAATTTGTTGATTAAAAGTAATTAATTTAGACTAGCTTGCTAATTAGCCAAATGCCCACTATCCACTTAACAAAAGCATTTAAAAGAATGAATCAACAGAATATCTAACTGCTCAGCCATAACATTATATTGATTACCATCAAAAACATACAAGATTTTCACTTGTTACATAAATATTTTTATTTTATTAATAAAATTTAACCCTTTCTTATTGCACATCTACAGTATCTATTGAATATCTATGTAAAGTTTAATCTTTCTAGGCCTTGTCATTGTTTAGATACAGTGATAAGTGAGTGAGTGAGTGGCTTTGGCAAATATTTTATAGATTCTGTATGTCTTGCTAGTCTTTTTGGGCTGTAGAATGGGCCATTCTGCTGGCTACTACTATAATTTATGATGGACAAACAGAGAGGGTAATTTAGGTTTGCTAGAGCTTTGCGCTGCTATGCCTTAGCAACCAGGACACCTGGGCTTCCAAATTCCCCTTATTTAATTTGCATAAAAAATGCTCTTCACATTTTCTACTGAGAGTTCCACTTTATAGCCATCTTATGCTACAGATAATATCTTACAATTAAGGTCACGTCTTCACTCAGCAGTTCAAGAAGCTGAGGTGATCTTGACCCAATACAAAAATTCATACCTTTTCCAAGAACATTTGACGATGGCCATTGAGGATTACAAGAGCTTTAAAGATTGGAGGCGCATTAGAAAACAACCTCAAGGAAGAGCACCTGGTCATATTAGATACCCAGAACCTAAACATGAAATCTATCTCTTGAAAACTGGCCTGAAATTGTTCAGTCCCATATAAAGTGGATAAAGTCATTGTAAATGAAGCCTTTTTAAAGAAAGCGCCAGCAAAAAATATGAATTTCTAGACTTCTCAGCTAACCTAATTTAAGGGTTTAAGTATCACTTCCCAATATTAAACTTTTGAAAAACTTTCAGGAGGTAAAAGTGAAATGTTCTTTAGCATCCAGAAACCTTCAACTTAGTATAATAATTGATTACCTGGAAGAGTTACACCCTATGAGACCATTTGAGTGAGCGCTACAGGTTGTTGAATTTAAAGTACTTAATTTAAAGCACTCCACAGATTTCACCAAAATACACATTGATCCAAATAAAGTTACTACAGTTCTAGCCTTTTACTCCCAGAGAAGCACAGCTTTTATGCATTAGTATAGGCCAGGTGATGGATATCCCATGTCCTAAGGAGAGACAATGTAAGTACTGAAGTCTGATTTCTGCTTATACCATGCTGTAACCCTTTTAGGACTATGTAAAGTCCTAAGCGCTAAGACTATCTCTTGTCCTCCAATAGTGTGCTTACATATATAATAGATGAGCGCATATTTATTACCCTCATTCTAAAGACTTTACTCTTCATTTTTTTCTATATTCTTCTCTTCTCTTAATTATGATAGTAGGGATTGTTAAAATTGATCCTTCCCAAGGGCCAACATGCCTCATGGCACCTTTTAATTCATTTTCATTTTCCCTATAAGGAGAATTAACTAAAGGTATCTAACAGAATACATCCTGATCTAAGAGTTTCTGACAACCTGCATATGAGAACAGCCTCTCAGATTGTGAAGATTAACATGTATACTAATGCAGCAGGTCAATATGTAAAAATGAGATTGTCACTTTTTTACAACTTAAACACATATCAATTTTATTCAAATTCAGAAACCAAGATAGTCACATACTTCAGTGAAATACATTTTGTCCAATAATCTTCTGATCTGTAGAGCTCAGCTCTGATCAATTATTAGGATTTCCCAATTATAAAAATGCAAAATCCCTCTCATGGGCCAGATACCAGCCAATTATATATCTTTTTACAGTTTTAATCATAATATATCATGACGCTTGTAATAAAAATTTTATAATTACTGTTCCTTGAAACTATCTGCTAATGTTTGTACAATCTTTCTCATTTTATCATTAATGATGACTACTCCATCAGTGCTGAAATTATCAAGAAAAGCTTTTTACCAACTCCAACATCTAGCTATATTTTTCATTAATCTCCATCCTTGGTTTAACTGCTTTTACAAAGCCCTTTCCATTATCCTACCAACTCTAATGATGCTATAAATTGCCACACCTCTGCACTTAACAATTACTAGCCTATGAGCGTCAACTTTATTGTACTGGTGTTATCTGCTTTTGGGTAAATGTTTTATCCATTTTTTATGGTAATCTAGCAGATAACTTCTGACAGTGCCCTTTATTCTAATATGAATTTAGGGATGCAGCTGCTAAATATAAAAGAGCTGTTGTCTTCACCACCAATCCCGCCCAAGGGATTACCCTTCATGGCCTGTGGTTGCCTCAAATCCAGCCATTTGACTTGTTGTAAGATTTTAATATTTTTTCTAAATATTTTTATCACATTAATTATATGACTCTTCTATAATAATTATTAATATAGCTTTGCCCATGGCATTCCAGTAATTTCACTAGATCTTAATGCACCAACATTAAAGGCCCTATCTTTACATAATCAGTAACATGTCTGATACTTATAGCCCATTCTACCTCACAGTGACATCTAAGCTAGACCATATTTACCCTTCTATGATCTTTGCAGACTTTTAAGCCTTTAAACTGATTACATATACCAATTCTCTCATATCTTTTAAATATCAAAGTTTTATTCGAGGTAGGCTGACCTGGGGATGATACTGCACCAATTAAGGGATCAAAGAAATGGGAAAAGAGGATAAAACCTAGAAAACCTAAATGCACAGCGTATGAGGGAGGATACCCCAGTGGTAGAGTATAGAGCCTCTACCACTGCCTCCCAAGTTCGATCCCGGTAATGGACTTTGGGTAGGGGACGATTTTGACTGTGTTGGTTTTGCGCGCCAATGCCCCGAACTGAGATAGCGAATAGCAAAGGCGGTCCATGGAGTTCCTGGCCTATCATACGCCGCGCATGGAGGTTTTCCGGGTTTTATCCTCCTTTCCCATTTTCTTCACTTCCCTAATTGGTGCGGTATCGTCCCCAGGTCAGCCCACCTTGAATAAAATTAAATGCACAGCGTATGATATGCCAGGAACTCCATGGACCGCCTTTTCTATTTGATATCTCAGTTCAGGGCATTGGTGCGCAACTCCAACACAGTCATAATTGTCCCCTACCCAGAGTTCATCTATCAGGATTGAACTAGGGGAGGCAGTGGTAGTGGGTCCATATTCTACCACTGGGGTATTCTTCCCTCCAATTCTCTCATCTTTACTTATAAAGCCACCTTATCAGAGTTGTTAATTTGGCCGTTCTCTAGCATTATGAGTCTTTTACAGGTTGCTTGAGTGTTTACACTTTTTAGCCTTGTTTTTGCATCAAATCACTTAAAAATTTATAATTAAAGGTTTTTGGTTACTTAGGGTATACTATTAAACCTTTTGTAAGATAACACAAAACTATGCATAGCTATAAAGCTATGATTTTCATAATCTTTACTTCTTGACCTGAAAAATTTAATGTGAACCTTTTTTAAGCAAGTCTCTTTGTTACAATGCTCAACTTTTTTCAATTGAAATATGAAATTGTAGAAAACTATTAAAGCTTTTAATTGCAAATATTAGACTTGGTTGTGTTTTTATATATTTTCTGAATTGTATCTATAAAGTTTTGACCCTTCATCTAAAATTTAATAATTATATCTTTTACTAGATTTATATGAAATTTAAATTAATTTAGTTTTTTATTATACATTTTTTATGATACATATGTTTTATTAAATAGTTATTTCTATATTAAATTTTAAACTTTAAATTTTATTTGAGTTATGCCAACCAGGGGATGGACATTACCAATACTCAATGAGCAAAAGAACTGAACAAAAGAATCAAACGGATCAAAACCAAAAACCAACCAGAATAAAAACCAAAACCAAAGTAAAATTTCAACCAGTCTGAGAGTGGAATACCACTAACCCACCATGGCAGAGAATGAGGGGTCAGGCAGCGCTTCTGCAGACATATTTGGTTGGTCATCCACATTGGAGTAGTAAAATGGACAAAAGTGGAGAGCCAGGTTGTGGGTGCATCAGTGTGGTGGGGGTGTATGTGATAGAAAACTTGGTTACCTTCCTCAAGATCAGCTTGGTAGACAGCTCAACAAATTCCACTACTTGGTGTTCAGCTTGAATGTGGGCTTTGGGAAGTTGAGAAAATTTGATGAGACTTTGTCAGGGGATTTTTCAGATGGGTCAAAATCTGCTAATTGTGCCAAATGCATGACCACATTAGTGGCTTCAGTGACCAATTTTGTGATTTCCTCCTGTGCTTATTTGGGGAAATAAGGGGGGAACTCAATTATACTCAGTCCCTGGTGGAATTTAGAAATGGATTGGGCCACCACTTTTTTAGGGTTGGGCAATGGGGTGAGGCCATTGCTGCTAAGGCGAGCTGGTGGTCACTTTGGAAGGTGATGGCATTGGGTTTAAGAGTGAATCACTTAGGGGATGGGGATTTGTCAAAATCAGAATTATAAAATTAGCCTAAACACAATCTAACGGGTCAAGATGTTCACTGGAGCCCTCATTGTGACAATGTTAGCAGATTTGTCAATCTCAGCCAATAATTCCTGTAAATTTTGGTTCAGAGGAATAGTGGATGGAGATTTTGGGTGAGCAGAAGTTGAATGGGCTGCTTGGGTTTGAATGGTGGTCCAGGCCTGGTTCTGATTGGTGTGGGTGAAATTGGATGAAAATAGTATGTGTGTGGTTTGGTGGAGGCTGATTTCTCACTCTGGCTCATTGAACAAGAACGTTGAGCAGGAGTGGGCAACAAAATGCCCCATTTTAAATTTGATGAATATGGCTTAGAGGACACACACAGAGGAAGTGGCTTGGGAGCAGGATTTTCTAGAATGGTCAAGTCCAAAACAGAGGAGAAAAATTTGGCAATCATTATCCACCATAGCTCAAAAGAAATGCTCAGGTGCTGTAGAAATATGAGTTTGGGGGGATTTGTTGGGCTATGGCAGGGTGGTGGGGGATTATGGTGGCAGTGAAGTGAGGTGCAGCAAGGCGATGTGTTCCAGAAGGAATGGAGAAAACAAGGTTGGGATTTGTTTCATATGCCAGAAGCCCCGCCACTAATTGATCATGTAATAATTGGGGTGGTAGGTGAGATGGGAGGAATATGAAGGACACCACCAATGTGGTGCCTGAAGGAAGGCGAGTTTGGGTGGTATGGATAGGAGTGTTTTTGTAAATTATGGAATAGAAGCTGCTGCATCATCCTCCTCAGTTTAGAAGCCAACACTGAAATAGCCCTTAAATGGGCGGAAATCGATAAAGCCAGATGGTGCAAATTCAGCAGTGACTACTTCAATAATTGCCTTGTCAGCATATAATAACAAATTCCCATAGTTAACTCTTAGGCAGAATCATATGTTGGAATAAGGTAGGGCAAGAGGATGGGAGTGAGAAGGGTGGATGCGTGCCAGGTGGAGTGCTAAGTCCTGTGGGGGGACAAAATGGCCTGAAGGCAATGGTGGGCTATTAGACCCTATGAAAATGCGTTTTCCTGAAGAACGGAAAATGCTAGGTGGTTGAGCACTGCTACCCCACATTGGAGCAGCAGGCGGTGGATCTGTGGACATTTTTTGGGAAATGGTCATGGCCAGATGGCAGTGGAAAATAAATGATTTTTCTCGATAAAATTTGCTCAAAGTGAGATCTATAGGAAAGAAAAGTTTACCTTTTTTCTAAAATAAAGTTAGTTATAGTTTTTGCACTTTTGTTTATACTTATCTGCTCTCAAGTTAAGGAAGATCTGAGTTTCATTTAGCTGGTAAGCTATGCCAATAATGTCTAAAATTTTTCTAGCTCATAAATATTAAACTCTCTTTAAGAAGCTAAGGATAAGCTTTTCACGTCTCATGACATGATTTTCAGGCGTAAATATTAGGGACAAGGAGGGAATAAAGAAGGCTAAAGGGGCCAAGTTAGCCGCCCTCCTTGATCTCAGATACACCATGGATCAAAGCTGGGTTAGTTTAATCAGGCTCAGGTTAATCCCAAAAAATTGCATGATGAGTTTCAGGGTGTTAAATTAATGGAGATGAAAATCATCTGATATAGTTTGAACAAGGATGGTTCATTACATTTGATTTCCAAATAAGGATAAGATTCATTTTCAAACCTTAGTATTACTAAAAATGGTAACATTCATCTTTTGTCAAAGTCTCAAGTTCACACCTACTCAAGCTATAGAACTGCCTTTAATGATAGTGTCATCATATTAACCATATTAAGTCTAAGCCCAACAAGATTATCCAGGCCTACACTCCAATTGTCTTTAAATTAGTGTTTCTCTGACCAATATATCTGTTGTAATCTTATTCCAATAAATGCCATTTTATATATTTTACTTATCAATTGTAAACTTTTAGTGCCCTCACAGGCTACCTCTTTTGAAGTTTTGTGGGGCTTTATTTATAAGTTATGAAAATGTTGGCATCGCTCAAGGTGTTCTTTCATTGATTCAATTAATAGTCTTTCCTTGAGGAGTTGTAGATACTATACTTACAAAGTTTCTATAATCAATATCTAGGGTATAATTTAGTCTCAATGTGCAGCACTACCTAGCCCAAAGACTAAACAATATCTTATTTTATACTTAATAGAGTATCTAGTTCAGTATGGATCTCAAAATTACCAACCTATAAAGTATTTGCACATACAATACAGCTAGTATTATATAAAGATTAATTTAGCTTTGGGTGATGCCAACCTTGAGTTTTCAAGAGACTAAGAGTTCAGCAATTTATAATATATGATATATAAGAATACATGATAGTATCACTTAATAAGATACATTGACTGACTGACATCTGAAACCTTCAAGTCTGATAGGTTCAATCTATCTGGGTGAGCGGGTGAGAATTGTTGAATAATAGCATAATTCACCAAATTGCTCACCTGAAACTAATTGAGTTGATATGTTCACTTTGGGAAAGTGGGTGAGAATTGGCAAATATTATTGAATAATTTACCAAATTGCTCACCTAAAAATAAATTAAAATCAATACTAAGGTTTTATGTAAAATAAATAAAGTTAGGTTAATCAGCTCACCAGCCACAAGGTAACAAATTGTCAGACATTTACCTTTGCAGCCTAAAAATAAGAATGCTGTAGGTTGAGTTCTGCCAAAAAAAGGGAAAAGGTCAGCCATTTGCAATTTTCTAATGTTGTTAAGAGTCAATTATAAATAATAAGAGTGAGAAAGTCAAGGAAATTGGCCAAAAGTCCCTGGCTGATTCTTGGTGGAAACCTGTTAATCAGGAAAAACACTAGTTCGAAACCTGTATGGGCACTAGTAAAATTGGCTGGTTGGATTACTCCAACATCACCACAGACTTCAGGGTTACCATCAGAAGGCACACCCCCAACCCCAACGAAGTCCTTCAATGCACCTGCATGGGACCCCCCTTTTATAGTCTTGGTGGGGGGTCCCCCAAGGTGCAAGAAATTTCTTGGGCGGTGATTGGCTCAAGTTTATAAAAACGTTACCTCATGGGTATGTTTGGGCCAATCATGATTCCTCTTCCTTTACTCCACTGCCCTGAAGCAAGTTCCCCGGTTATGATACATTATTCCTGCATAATACCTAATTTGGACTCATGTAGGCTATTCCAAA